>MU596817.1:1451979-1460447 GCA_024362625.1 Silurus asotus
TCTTCTTCTTTTTCTTCTTTCGGCTTCTCCCATTAGGGGTCGCCACAGCGGATCATCCGTCTCCATACATCTGTCCTCTACATCTGCATCTTTTAATTCAACTCCCTGCATGTCTTCCCTCACAACATCCATAAACAAAATGTATTTAATTCAGTTTTGTTATTTGTTATCCTCCCAATCGTTCTGGAGTTCACGCGTTTCTATGCTGTTTGCTCCGATCAGGTCTATGAGTGGGTGATTATGTAATACCTGTGCATATGTGCAGGTGTCCTAGAATACTAGTGCTTCGAGATTATGGCCTTATTTCCAATGGAAACTGAATGGTAATTATAAATGCTGTAATGCCCCCGTGTGGACCACTTTGCCACAGCAGAATCTAAAGTCGAGACTCGTCTTTAAATTATAGATGGGTGTGTTGTAACGAAATTTTGAATGCAAATGTATGCATATAAATCGAAATATACATAAATAAACATATGAAATATATCAAAATATATATTGATTTATAAACATTGCAGTTATTGAATGCAAAACATATGGTGTGCTAAAAATGAATAAAACTATAAAAAATTGTTAATAAAACAAATGGATTAGATCTAGATTGTGCCTGACAAATCATTTCTAATATTTCTTAATAATAATATTGACCATTTTTGCATCATTTTCTTGACAATTACTTGGTTTGCTTTTAAGTTTTGGAATTGGCTGCCTGAAATAAAGTCAGCCAAACAAAATGCTAAAAAATAGATCATGTTCAAAAACGTCCTACCCTGTTTTGTACAAACATTGAAGGCAAAACCCATAAAAATTACAGACTCTGCCACAGTACTGCGTGGCACTACCCACCCTGGCAGGTAAAAAAGTGCTTTGAGTGTCTTTAAAGAAATGTGCAATATTAGGAGTTGAATGTCAGGAAATTTAGCCACAAAAGCTTGATCTTTAAAAATACTTACTATAGTAACATCTGTTTATATATACATATGTGTAAAAGCAGGAAACGGGATTGCAAGCACACAATTTATCAATTAATAATTGCAATAAGTAAAGAAAAAGAAAAGAGAATTTTATTCTTATCACATCACACCAGAAGGAAAATATAGATTTAAAATTATTCTTAATATTCCTTATATTGCTAATCTTCTTTAATACTCTTTGCATATTTATCTTCTTTAATATTCTTTGCATATTTATGGGTTCTGAGCTTCCAAAAAGTTCTTACTGGGTTCCTATAGGGTCCACACAGAATCTGTGAAGCTGTAACTTGAGACAGCTGAAGCATTTGAGGTTTTATTGTATAACCTGCATGTTCACAATTAACCTATAAAACGCTGAGGTACAAAATAACTCTATTGTCGAAAGAGGCACCATTTACGCGCAGCTGGAAACCTCGTACGCGGCTGGGCTTGTTAGTCATCACACTAATGCATGGATACTCTGTTATTGACAGCAAACAGAGAAGAGACAGAAAGCGAGAAGATGCGGTAGGTCCTGTTAAAAACCGTTCAAAAAAAGAGGTGTTCGGTGACGCGCTCGCACCTCGATCCATTAATAAACTAATTGACCACATTGTTTCACATTAACTCTGTGTGTTCAGCTAATCTGTTCTCTTCAGCTAGCTGCTGTTTTTCACTCGCGCTGAACGAGCTGGGAAAAGTCACTAACATCTGTACTGCTAACATCTGTGTGTCAAGTGAAACAGCTTCCACCTGCGCACGCACGCACACACACGCACACACACACGTACACAAACACACATAATGCACTATGCAGAATATGCTATAGTAACGTTATATTATTCATCTTATAGCATACATATACCTTTTTACTGCATTATATATATTTTTTTATTTTAGCTCCTCTGGAATCCCCCCGTGTCTCTCTCTCTCTCTCTCTCTCTCTCTCTCTCTCACTCACTCACTCTCTCTCTCTCTTAAACACACGAGAAAACAGGAATGACTCAATTTCCTGAGAGTAAAAAAAAAAGGAGAGGCTTCGTTGAAAAGTTACACGGGATGTGGCATTAGCATAAAGTGCTCGTTTAGAACAGGGTCTCTCTCCTTGTGCTCTTTTCAGCCGCCTTAGCGCGCGTTAGAAGTCATTGTGCGCTCCATACGAAACCCTTCACAAAGACACAATGGCTCTCTTCTACTTCAAACGTTAGTAATGAATGCTAATGACCGCCAGATTGAGTGGCAGGGCAGTGCTCTACAAATAAAATGCAAACACCAGACTTTTACAATCGCCTAAGTCGGTTTCAAACGTAAGATCATAAGAGTTTATGTTTTTTGTTTTTTGTTTTGTTTTTTTATAGATGAAAGAATGACTCTTGCCTCTTTGGAAAGGCTAATTTTTTTTGGCATTCCATAAAGCATGATGTTGAATAAAATGTGAATATAGTGTGTGATTTGTTATGTGTTCCATACAAATCAGTCAGTATAGTCAAATAGTACACACTGGTCATATGCAAGTCATAAGCGTGTTTTTTTGTGTATATGTGTGCATCTTTAAATCTAAGATTTTGAACAATTGCGAAGATTAAGCTGGACCCCTAAAGGAAAAAATATACTGAAGTTCAATATATGGTTGGAATTTAGTGTTAATTAGTTTGGGTAGGATTCTGTCAATGGAAAGTCTCCACAAGTATGATATGGTGTGTGTGAGGTTGTGTGGGCTCTTGTGTGTGTTAGAGAGAGAGAGAGAGAGAGAGAGAGAGAGAGAGAGAGAGAGAGAGAGAGAAAGATATACAGAGAGATAATGTCTTTGCACTCCATCTGTACATCTGACTGCATTTTCCAGAGTGTTCAAGATAGCCAAGACTAATTTCTCACAATAGAATATGATGCAGTGGAGAAATGATGAGCCATAGTGTTAATGCTGACTGTGGGGGTGCAGACTGAAGCACATTGGGGGAAGTGGAGAGGAACAACAACTAATTGGACTGGTGAGCTCCACTCCCCTTTCTTGTTGTTCCTGTGGCTTTTCTACCCCCCAATCTCTCAGTCTGCTGTGGATTACACTACAACACTTCAGAGATGCTTTGTTTGTACATACACACACACACACACACACACACACACACACACACACACACACACACACACATTTCAAGTTTTGTAGAGGGACACAGACATGTAAATGGGCTCAACGAACATGTAGTAGAATATGAAGAGCTTATTAATGTCTAATTAATATGTCTAATTCCTTTTATAGTCATTTTAACACTCTCTACCCATCTTATCCTCTCCCTTTCCCTCTCTCTGTGCCTATTTTACAGAGCTGTTACAAGTACCTGCTGAAAGAACAGATTAATGAAACTATGAAGGCTTTTCCTGACAGTGCTCCCTTATTAGGCTTTTTCATCTTTATAGCCAGTAATCATGTGAAATGTAGCGCACAGACTGGTAAGTTGCAGGAAAACACAAATCACTCACACATCAATTTTCTGCATTTACACACCCATCTTAAGAATTCTGTATTGTGTTACTATTTATTATTTTTTTTTGAGAAAGAATATATTCATGCTTATTAAGAGATAAGATAAGATAAGATAAGATAAGATAGGATAAGATAAGATAAGATATACTTTTATTTGAGCAGCAACATAGAAAAAGAAATGCAAATATATAAAAGAATAGAGACATACTTTAGTATACACAACACAATGTATAAATACAAATAAGAAAAAGAAAAAGCGACCACTAGTAATTGGTTATGCTAACAGACATGTTCCACACAGTAAAACAAACATCATTTTAAAATAAATGATAAGCCTAAATAAAAGTTATGATTAAACTCTTAATATATTAAGTATCATTCATTATTTAAATGTGTAACTTATTATTCAGAATAGTTATTGGAACTTTAAAAACCTAACAGCCTACATTGACATAAGACATCAAATGAATGCCTTATGTATATGGAAACTGTTGAGTATTAAGTATTAATTGAGTATTTTTTAATAATTTTTATTACTATTAACAAGTATGTTTTACTGTCAAATGTTGGTTGGGTATTAATAATGGCTGGACGGTCAGTTGATGTCTTTTAGAATGTACATTGTTAAAAACAAAGATGAAATCTAAATGAATTTAGGACCTTTGTTTGCCCTTCTGGACATAATCTACAGCACAGTGCTTCCCTATCAGCAAAATACAAATTGGACCTTTGTAGAACCTTTCTATCTAAATATATAACCCTAGGTTAACCAGAAACATCAAAATGCTAATAAATCCTATTAATTCGGTGAAATTGTTCTCACAATTGGTTATTTTATTGTTCTGTACCTGTAATTCACTATTATTGGATGGTTTAGTATATCTGTAGGCTTTCCTTTAAGGATTAACTGGATTAAGAGAGGAGAAAAGAAACATTGTGACAAGTGTGTTAACTAATAATGCCTGTGTTCTCAGTGAAGGATTACTAATCCAAACTAATCACGATCGTCAGGCCTATGGCTGCACAAAGCCACCATGCTAACGGGCTTTAGCGTCCTTCAGTGCTCTACAGAGAAAACACAAGAGGAGGACAGTACCATGCCTAAAAGGCTCTGTCTCTGAAAGGTAGACACATGTTATTTCTCTATAAAATTAATCAGTCTGCTTGGTGCCAGAGAGGCAGCATATTTCTCTGACTCCTGAAGCTTAGATTATCTCTGGTTTTCTCTGCTCAAAAGGCTACCAGAAAGCTACTTGTCCCATAAATTGGTGCTAAAACGATAGAAACCTTACACTACTTCAATTTACATTAAAGATAAAATAAAGAGAAAGGGGCTTTATACTATACAAATGTACTTTACAGCACAGTGAAATTCTCTCTTTTCATATCCCAGTGATGTTAGGAAGCTAGGGTCAGAGCACAGAGTAAGTCATGATACAGCACCCCTGGAGCACAGAGGGTCAAGGGCCTTGTTCAAGGGCCCAACTCTCTACATATAATTCCATAGCTATATTCACTAACTTTAATCTGCATGTCATTCCAAAGCTTTCCACGAAAAAGTAGATTTATTTTAAACCAAACATGGTGGAAAGAGGTAACATAAGATTGCTTTAAATCATTGCTTCACTTTGTGAAGACACAGTCATCTGCTAAAGTTTTGGTCTTGTTTCTGGTCTTAATAATTGCTTTCATTGTAAATATTTATCAGATGCCAGCTTATTTCTTATATATGTTTATTTAATGTAAGTTGTTTAGCTGAGAACAATTTACATGCTATAATCTAGTTTGGTGGGGTTTTTTTTGTTTTTTTTTGTTTTTTTGCTTTTTCCAGATGAAAATCTTTAAGAATCTTATTTCCAGTAAACTTTATATCATTCTAAAAAACTGAAGTCTTTTCACAGGTATAATCAAATATAATGATAATCTATTACGAGATTCCAAAGTTTCAGTTATATTTTAGAAATAGGATGAGTTACCATTTTAATTATTTAAAAGCACAATATATTGCATCATTTTCTCCATTCATGTTTAATAACATTTTTTCTGATAATATTTTTTTTTCTGATAAAGGTTTTTTTTTTTTTTTTTTGTGCAACATTTGAACACTGTGATTGGTTGTTTGAGTTGATCTTTCTAAAATACATCTAGTTCTTCATAATAAGGTTAAGGTTGAAGGTTGTAGCTCAGTGGTTAAGGTGTTGGACACTGGATCAGAAGGTCATGTGTTTAAATCCCAGCACCATCAGGCTGCTACTGTTGGGCCCTTGAGCAAGATCAATAACGCTTCAAGAGCAAGATCAACTGCTCAGTTGAAAGTCGCTCTGAAAAAGGGTGTATGCCAAATGCCATAAATGTGTATAATATTATTATTTACTATTTCATGTCTTTTCAAAGCCCCAGGTTGACAACAAAAGACGTCTACGACTTGTTCATATATATAAAATATATATATTCAGTTTATTTCATGCATACAAATGTGTACTAAAGAAGCAATTGTACTCTAATAAGAGCAATAATACAGAAAGGTCTTAAATATATAGGTATCTATTATTTAAATATATTGGATTTTTTTTCTTTTTCTTTTTTTTATACAAAAGGTGATACTACAAAATGTGTAGCAATCCAAGTATGTACAAAAGGCAGTGTTGGCTAGTAAAGTCATTGTAAGGCTAAATTCTCAGGCGTGCAGGGAGTCATCGATGTCAACATCAGAGTCTTCTGTGAAATCGTGCTCGTCTTCGTCTCCCTCATCCTCACGTCCTTGAGATCCGGGGCTTTTTGGAGGAACCGCGAGTCCAAGTTTGGCAAGTTTGGCCTGCTGTTGCTCAAGACTCTGTTTTCTCCATTTGATGCGCCTGTTCTGGAACCAAACTTTGACCTGGAAAGAGAACGAAGGATTTTTATTTTAGTATATTGATATTTGCTTTATTGTGTAGGTATGTTTATGTGATGAACTTGAAAACATAAGAGTTCTCGCTATTTACCTGTGCCTCGGTTAGCTGGAGTGAGGATGCGAGCAGGAAGCGCTCTGATCCCACCATGTACTGCTGGCGCGCAAACTCCTTCTCCAAGCGGGACAGCTGCTCGTTGGTGAAGCTTGTGCGCATCCGCTTTGACTTCCCCGCTTTGTGCTTGTAGTGCGAGTGAACTCCTGCTTTAGATAGTGTGGGACCTAAAAGAATGAAGAAGATTTTAGATGTGTGTCTCACAATAACATTTTGGTGTAGTGAATCATATCAACGAGCTCTTACCTTGTGAGTAAACTGATCCAGCGCATGTTGTCTGGTACCCGTATGGTGGACAGCAGTAGACTGGGTAGCTGGATTGCGTGTGCATCATAGCCGGGGTGTACAGGTATTGAGGAAGTGGAGGACACATTTGTCCTGCGTGTAGAAAGAGACTTGGTGGTGTTGGCGCAGGGTTCAGTGAGCCGTGAAAAGGACTCGTCTTCGTGTTTTCGGTGTGGTCCGGCTTGGCGAGAAGAGCGTCAATAGTGAACGATTTGCCCACGTTGTTGGGTTTTGCAGCAGTGGCCAGGCACGCACTGCTGGCATAGTCCGGGTGAAGGGTGGCGAGTGGACGCATTGAAAATCCGTAGGGTCCGTGAGGCCGTGCAGGGATCTGCATGGTTCTCCTCTTTTGGTTTTTTTGAAGGTGTAAGGTAAAAGCAAAAGAACAAATAAAGCAGCAGGTTATCCGTGCCTCTGTGTTGCTCAGGCTTCCTGTAAGAGGAGTGGAATGATAACCAGGAGAGGCCACGGCTCTTTTATACACGCCCTGGAGTGCGAGGTGTCAACGACCCCCCCTTTCGCGCTTTTGTCTTTCAAAGTAGCAGATGAGTCAAACGAGCGGCGCTACAAGGGATCCAATTAACTGATGGAGTTGTAACAAGCTGAGATTGTCAAATATCCTAATGGCTCTTTCCACTATGTGTCTCCGGAGGTAACCCGGGAACACAGAAAAGGGGTCGGAGACGAGGAGCGGGGGGTCCAGATTTAGTACAAATTCCTGCAATCCTTGGTGAGTCAGAAGCGCCAGGCGCAACTCAGTGAAACCATTGATGTTCCCAAATCATCTTATTTCGGCTCTCGGGAATCAAAGCGCGCCGCCAAATGCGCCACACCGCGGAACAAATACCCTCACATTCAGTGGTCAACTAGGAATAAAAACACACACACCAGAACCTTCTAATCACATTTCAGTTCAGGCCCAAATCCTGTATCTCACTAGAACTTCAATCTAACAGATCCGATGTTGCATTAGAAATGTGGTTCATACATTAGAAGCTTTGACGTGTGAGATGGCAGTGACAGTGCATTATCTCAGTTTCAGTCTCAAGGTGTCAAATGAAAGTTGCAGGTCTGTCCTGAGCCATCGTGTCAGCACACTAAGCAGATCTCCTCCCTCGAGATCATGGCCGGTCAGGACACCTTTTAGACGAGGTGTGTGTTTTTGCAGTTTTGAAATGGCCTCTTTCGGTAGTTTTGTCCGGGCGTGAGTTTCTTCACGGCGGCCGAGGTGATGTTTCTACTATTTGGGTAAATAAGAAGAGAGTACTAATCCGGGATCTGATCACTTCAGTATGCGGGAGAAATTTGGAGTCATATTAATCTTGAAAGAAGTAACACGATGAAGTTAGAACAGAAGAGTGTGAACAAAAAACTAAAACATTTGGTATAATTCTAATGTTATTGTGTTTTCTTTGTTTTAATCTGTTACTGTTTTGTCTTTTCATTTTTAATTATATTCCACCTGTTCTGCGTTATCTTTTACTGCGCTGGCAACCCACAACTGTCTGTTATGCCAATAAAACATACAAAATAAGACCGAGAGACAGATAAAGAGAAAAGAAAGAAAGAAAGAAAAGGAGAGAGAGAGAGAAAGAGAGAGAGAGAGAGAGAGAGAGAGAGAGGGAGGGAGGACGGGAGGACGGGAGAGATAGATAGATAGATAGATAGATAGAGAGAGAGAGAGAGAGAGAGAGAGAGAGAGAGAGAGAGAGAGAGAGAGAGAGAGAGAAAGAGAGAGAGAGA
>MU596817.1:1460656-1523381 GCA_024362625.1 Silurus asotus
AAACGAGGGGGAGACGAACGGAGAGAGAGAGAGAGAGAGAGAGAGAGAGAGAGAGAGAAAGAAAGAGAAAGATGTGTGTTTAGAGACTGATTTGTTTAATAGAAATTAGTGTGGGGAAGCCTGAAGGACTTTTTCATTGCTGAATGTCAATTAGGAGATGAAACGCTGCAGATGAAAAGGTCCGGTTTCACTAAAGGAAGTGATTCACTTTCTTACACCGCGTTAGTACAAACAATGTCTCTTTTAACCGAGGATTATAGCCAGCTCTGCAAACTCCTCGGCCTCATTGGCGTGAGCCGAGAGCGCTCGAAAGGACTCGCTAAAACGCACTCAAACACGACTCTGCCTTTGACCTGCGCGTTTTCTAATTACAGCGCAGCGCCTGACACCAACGCGCTTAATGAAGCAGGCAAACAGCAGCCAACAGCACATCTGGGCGCCTCTGCAATGCCGCTGGTCCACCACCTCTTCCAAGGCTCCGTTGTTTTAAACGCGTTTTCTGAACAGTTTCTGGAAAACAGGAATCAAGCGGAAAGAGAAAATTTACTTATTACCGTTTAGTTCTCACTTCATCCCCCCACTAAACATTCAATCACTTGCCCCATCAGAGACAACACTGTCTTCATGGTGTGCCTTTAAAGAAGAAACCAACTCTTTTGGTTAATTCTGTATCATATCATACTTAAATAATTTGTAGCTTATCCATCCTTTCTTGCCTGTTCTGCTTGTTAATGAAACTCCCAACTTTGCACAATAAGCAAATGTTATGCAATTCACTTTAGGGTATGTACAGTATATTAGATAAACATATCCTTTGCAGACTAATGAAAGAGAAATAATAGAAAGCCGTTTATGTTTTTAATGCATATCTAAATCGTGAATCATTAGCCCAGGCCAAGTTGATCTGACCACCCAAAATCAAGGCTAGGTCTGGATTTGTGTATTGGAGCCAGACAAAGAATACACTTTGGTCATGAAGGCCTTTTCATAGGCATATAGGAGAACAGTAGCTGTCCCTCCTACAATAAAACATCCTTCTTGTAAAACTCTGAAACTCATTGCCTATACACTTCTTTTTTTTAATCACAAGTTTTCCTTAAGAGCAATCCAAGTTGAATACATGTAAAATGCTGTTAAAAAAAAAAAAAAAAAAGATTGATACCTATTGTGCAATGATATAATGATGTTTGTGCCATAGGATTCTTGGAACATAAAAGCCGATTAATAATTATGTATGTGGTACGGTCTGTATACACATAATATCTGTTATATAAATAAGGAATAATATAAATACTCAAAAGTATAAAATTATTTTTGAATATAGTGAGAAGTTCCTAAACATTTTTAGGTGAATGGAAATGCTGGATACATGAATAACTGTCTAAATTAAAGTTGTCTAGCAATCCAAGTTGAATACATGTAAAATGCTCTAAAAAATAAAAAAAAGGATATGCTGATGTATGATAACACACATGAACAGGACAGAAGGACATAAGACATAAGAACAGTGAACTATTCTTTATTTTAGAAATTATATATAATTGTTTTGTTCTGACTCTTTAAAAGAGATGAAAATAGAAAGTAGCACACACTTTTAAAGTCAATACTACAATCATCCTTGTTGCTTTGTGTTTGAGTTCATGTACATGCTTATCATCATCATTATTACTCAGGTGAAAATGGACCAATATTCTCACCTAAAACCTATTCAACAGACATCAAACCATCTTTTCTCAGCTTCATTAATGTGTGCACTAAGCGAGCACAAAAAGAGCATGAATGGGCCATCTCATTGCAGAGGCTCATTCTTCGCTCTTGCACAAGCTGTCAGGGTCATTGGGGCAAAACAATAATGAGTCATTGGCCCTTTTCTCTTGCCTTGACTGTTGAGAGTGGTTTGGGCGGATGACCTGGCAAACCACGTCTGGCTCGAATACACACCTGATCTCAACCTAAAGAAAGCTACAAGGTTTAGGCATGTTTTTGGGGATAATTAGAGTGCGAAACTGACATGAAACCAAAATGGATAGTTATTACTATAGCATATAAGACACAGTATATATATATATATATATATAAACGCTTCAGAGAAATAACTATGATTGTGTCACTGTTTAGCCAAAAGTATGATCTTAAATTTTATTTGCTTATTTCATGTGAGAGTCTTTAAATGTAGACTTTTCATTTACTTCACTTACTGCTCAATCAAGAAACTGATTTACATTGCATGTAAATATTTAGAGATTGATAGATAGATAGATAGATAGATAGATAGATAGATAGATAGATAGATAGATAGATAGATAGATTGACTATTGGGGGAATTCAATGAGAAGGTGAATGCAAAAAAAAAAATAATAATTTCAGCATCGGGTGAAATGACTTTTAAATGTTACTTACAAAATAGATGCCCATGCCTTCATTTATAAAAGCTGTTTTTCAAAAACAATAAATACATTAAAATGTTCAAATATGTGGAAATTGTTCAAAATGTTTATGCTTTATGCAGTCTGTCTATCAGTTTCATCCCTAATGCTGATGAATTGCTATGTATTTGGAATGTAAATCAGTACATGAGTTTTTAAGATTTGTCTGCTTTGTCCTCAAGAGGTTAAATGCAAATTGACTCACTGATCCTAAGGTTGTCTTTGCTGTGAGACATTTTGTTAGCCAAAATGTTACATTCATAATGCTGAAAGATTTACTGGTGGAAACCAAAAAAAATCAACCTCAAATCTTGATATTTGCCCTTGGGCTCTTTTGGTTTACATGATATGCAAATGTATCAGCATTTGTCCCTTTTATCATTAGTTTGCCCTGTGCGTACACCTTTGCAGACAAATGAAAGTCACTTTTGCATTTTCAAGATCACAAAATTTACAAAAGCATTTGTTTGAGAGATTAAAGCTGACACTGCAAACACCCTTGAAGTGTCTTTTTTTCTACTGACGACTTATGATAGTTAAGGCATCAAAATTAAGTTCTATGGAAATTTGTACATGTTTATGAAGAATGCTGTAAAAAATCTTAAGCTAAATTAAGCTAAAATAAGCTAAACTGTGTGTGTGTATTCAGGCTGTCTGACACTGGTGGACCACACCTTGTCCTTCTTGATAGTTCAACCATGGATTCCATGACAGAGTTTCTCCTTCAGCATGAAGCATCATTCATGCATCTTGAAGAATGCAGGCTTTAAAACCTTGCTCCATTCTCACACTCATTCTGTAGGTGTGACTAATGCTTCATTACCCCACAGGCCCATTGTTCAGTGACCTTCATAAGTGAAACAATACAACCAAGTGGAATTTAGATACTTAGATAGAAGCATTTAATAGGCTTCATTCTCCTCTCACTTGTAGTAATGACTTCAAGACAACATATAACAAAATAAGCCACTGATATTAAATCACTTACACATTTCAAAAATGAATAAAACTAGGACAAATCTATTTGTAGTAACTTGACCAAACATGCAATATTATACAATGATGAATCATTCAGTCAAAAATATCCAGTGATATTAACAATCTAAAATCTGTAATGTATGTAATAAATTTAAGGCACCAACCAGAAATACACAACTTACACAACAACTACAAAGCTTTGTGTTACAATAGTGCTTGACTATTATACTGTGGTATAGGACAGTTTGAGAAAATCACACAATGCACACAGCATGGGAATAATGGTGAAATCTTATAAAAACCCATCATAGAATATGTAATTTATGAATATGTAATCTATTTCTCAAGTGCCACTATGCAGGTGGTCCAAAAGCAGAGGGGGGCTTTATATGGGGGGTGTTTTAGAGGCCTAAAGGTACTATAAGGGGTATTTGAGAAAGTTATGCATGAAGACACCCTTTAATGGAGGTGAGAAGTGGTGGGTTGGACTTTGACACTTCATCAGTGTTTACACTTCCTGTAAGTTTACAGGCGCCTGAGAGAAAGAAAGGAGAGACAGTGGAGTAAACGTGGTACAGAAGACCGCAATCATCTAGTAGCTTAAAATTTCCCTGCAGATGCTGGCCATAGCAATGTCAATGGCTTGGACCTTTATATATTTTAACATTTATCATCTAATTGAATTCAATTTCGGACTTTCTTTGTTTTGCATAAATTAGTATTTTATGTGAAAAAAATGTACATGTCTGTCAAGTGTGATATTATCCTATTTTTTTTTTTTTGCTGAATCTTATTTAATAATGTTAAATTCTTAAGTTGAGTCTCCTGTTATACTTTTTTTAGGAAGTAATTTTGGCCAAGTTCAGAAATTTGTACATTTTATTCTGTGTTCAGGGTCAATATTAATAAAATTGTGTTGTGTTTTACAGCGTCTTTCTCTGAAATTCTACATCAAAGGCTTGCATCCATGGAGATGTCCCATATAAACACACACTTTCCTGGGAGGAATGTGCTCATGCATTCTTAAATGGAGTCTTGAAGTCATTAGGGCACATAATTTCAGATTTTACTGTTTGGAAGTTCTACTGTCCTTTATGATGCCATTTATTAATTTTTTCACATGCCAGTGACATTATAGATGGTTATCATTCCTTTTAAATCAAACCTTTCTGTTGCTGTTAAAAGATTAGAAAAATGTGTTTAATTTCAGTATTTGCTTAATATTTGCTTTCTATGCTTTTGCCAGATACTACAAATGTAAATGCCTCAATGTAATGTGTGAACAGACTTGATATTTAAATAAGCAGTCACAATTATTATTTTATTAAAACTGTATTGAAGATGGGTGGCACAGCATGTAGCATTGCCCCCTCACAGCTTGATCCTTGAGGTTTGATCCTGAGTTTAAGAGTCTATGCAGTGTTTCTGTGATTGTTCTCCCAGTGACTGCATCTCCTGATTTCATCCCAAAAACATGCAATTGGTCTACTGGGTGGAGATGAACTGGCCCTATAGGTAATATGTGTGAGCATGGTGTATAGCGATGCAGCTCATGCAGGTGCTTTGCAGTCTCTTGTCTAGTGTCCTTGGAATATCTAGGGCAGTCCAATCTCTTCTCCAGTTTTTCCGATTTACTGCAGTCCTGAGCAGGATAAAATAGTTTCTGAAAGTGGCTGAGAGCGTATTGACAATTTGAATGAAAACCCTACCTGCAATATTCAAGAAATATGAAATCATGGAAACAAATATAGAACTTCTGCAAAGATGTTAAAATGACATTACAAATTTGCTTTGCATTACACTGAAAACATTTGGATGTGATGGAAAAGCTGAAAATAAAGCAATAGATCAGAATCTCAGCAGTTTCTTTTTTAAATTCAGGGGGTTCTCTTTGTAGCGTCCTATTCAAAATTTCAAATGCATGCTCAGTTTGGTTCAGGTTTTGTGAATGATTTGGCCAGTCTTTTTTTTTCTTTAAAACTCTCATGTTTGTCATAAACTGATGTTGTTGTCCTTGGCTAACATGTTACTTGTTCGGTTGTTAGACCAGTGCTTACTTTCTTTTTCAGGACATCCAAATTGTTAGATTGGCTACTGGCTATTGTGGAATGGCTATGATTAATATTCCCTTCTTCTCAGCACTTCCAAATGCTTTTTGTTTTATAAAAATCTCTCTTGTCTTCATGTGGGTAAATAATTGTTATCAACAAACACTATTTTTTCAGTGAAACCAAGGAATGAAACTAAGCTTAGCCAATCAGAGCTATTAATTATTTAAACAATTATAACACATTATATTATCACATACCTTGGCAACAAGAAACCCCTGTCAGTCACATGCTCCAATATTTTTAGCACTTTGCAAATAAATGGGTTCAAACCCAAGTTAACACATCTAGGTGTATGAAAGCTGAAATCCTAATAAATTGTTTCATATTCACAAGAGAATATCTGTATTTAAGCCAATAAAGGTGAACATTGATTTTAAATACAGACTTGATTTCCACTGATTAAATTCAGACATTTACTGCTAATCTCTTACTTTATAGAATCATGTTATACTTAATCACTGCCAGCTGATACAGACTTTACCAATCATGAACTTAAAGGCATATTTTTCCAGTATGAAATAGTTTGCACTCCTAATCCTGTGTGTGTGTGTGTGTGTGTGTGTGTGTGTGTGTGTCAATCAGAAAACATAAATAATAATAATAATAATAATAATAATAATAATAATAATAATAATAATAATAATAAAAGGAGGAAGGTGAAGAAACGTTTAAAAACATTTAAAATACTAAGCTGCAGTTGAAGGTTTACAGAGTTTAAATATCTTTTGTGTCTCGATTATGCAAGATCTAGGACGCCCTCAAGCCACTTGTAAAGACTCCTGTATGTAGGAGAACAAATTAAGTTTGGTTTTTAAATCTACTGCACCATCTGCTGGCCAAACCTCAGAATCATGATGCATGACTTGAAAAACACAGGCATGAAAGTCTGCGTCATTTATTTTATAAAAAGCATAATTTGAACTTAATCAACATTAATAATGTTTTTACTGCAAAATGTAATTTTTTTATATTTTATTTTCATTTGTTATAAAGTCTATTTCAGTGTTGTATCTTTTTGACATTTATTTTCATATAGAGAGTCTGTAATGATTTACTGAGATTTTAAAGTAAGACATAAATATTGTAGAATTTCTTGAAGGATTTTTTTATTTTATTTTATTTTTTTTTAGCTTTGTTAGGTAGCTGGTAAATATTTACAGCAGCAAGCATTCACATTTAATATAAAGCAAAGATGCCCAAACTTGGGCCCACATGTCAAAGCTAGCCCATGGTGGTCTTTGATTAGGCCTGCTATGAAATATATAATAAGATGCTATTCGGAAAATCTTTTGCAAGATAAAAGCCAGCTTAATATCCTCATTACACACCACTGTGGTGAGACCTGTGATGTTGTATGGTTTAGGGACAGTGGCATTGAGTAAAAGACAGGAGGTGGAGCTGGAGGTAGCAGAACTGAAGATGTTGAGGTTTTCATTGGAAGTGATGAGGATGGACAGGATTAGAAATAAGTTTATTAGAGGGACAGTGCATGTAGGACGTTCTGGAGACAAGGTGTGGGAGGTGAGATTAAGATGGTTTGGACATGTGCAGAGGAGGGACGTGGGGTATATCAGTAGGAGAATGCTGAGGATGAAGCGTCCAGAAGGGAAGAATAGTGGAAGGCAAAGGAGGAGGTTTATGGATGTTGTGAGTGAAGACATGCAGGTAGTTGGTGTGAAAGAGGCAGATGTAGAGGACAGGGGGCATGGAGAGAGATGATCCACTGTGGTGACCCCTAACAGGAGCAGCTAAAATAAAAAGTTAATTAGATTACATAGAAAAGTTGTTTATTTATTTAATTGTTAATTTATGTATGTATGTATGTATTTATTTATTAAATATAATAAAATCATAAATGAAAGTAACCATAGCAACTTTGTCTGAATATAATACAGTTTGGTATAATGCAACATTTACTTATGGCCCACGGCCGATAATCAAGTTAGATTTTTGGTTCTGCATAGGAACAAGTTTGGGCTTCTCTTATATTTAGTATTATTAAAAAGTACACAGTATTTTTTATATAGAACTGACACCTGTATTATGAATGTGACTAATATATGCATAATGGATTTGAATGAAAAAAAGTTTGTTACCTTAAAGATTTCAGAGAATTCTGAAATCGGACTAGATGACAGAATCCAATCCTACTTTAAATTTGTGTTGTTCAAAACTTTTCAGTAGGATTTGGATAAATTTGATCCAAAAAAACAGGATTATTCTGATCCCAACAGGGGGTAGGATTTCAAGGTGGATTCCAGCAGGAAAATGTAGTGAAACTCTAAAATTGTTCAAATTATACATTTTTATCATTTGGTGTATATACTTTTATTTATATTTCGCACTTGACTTGTGTAACCATGGTAACAGTGATAAAGTAGATATAGTAGACATAGGCTACCAATTAAGCTATTTAGTATAGTAAAGTAAAAATAATGAAATATGAAATAATTCAGATTTCAATAGCAAACAAAAATAATATATTCCATTTTTCTGTCATTCATCACCGTATATTAAATTTAAAGAAACAATCATCAGAGAGGAGCCTGTCAAAGATCATTTCTAACAATTGCATCCCTTACTATATGTCCAGTCAGTCCCTCATTCTGACAGAATGCCAGAGGTTGGTCTGGTTCTTCAACAGGCTCAGGTGCTCTCTTTGAGGATACGTGCATCATGAACAGACCCAGGCCACTTCACGGCAAGGTCTGCAATGTACTTAATATCAGCATTCCCAAAGCGAAAGCGAGCATACAGTTCTTCAGTGGTGTATTGCTCCAGTGGTTGTGCACGTTCAACATACACCCTTTGATAGTATTCTCTTCCACCAAAGCGGTGGTAGAAATGGACAATACCTGCCATGTCAGTGCCTCTCTCCAAGTCCTCTGAGAAAGGCTGAATATAAGATGGCTGTCAAATATCCACACACCAATTGGCTGACGTGCTGTGGCTCATGTTCCATTAAATCAATCATGCCCAAGGCCTATAAATACTATGTTCATTGCAACAGATAAGGTGGAACCATGGACTCAAAAGGACCTAATTTCACTCTTGCAGAAACCCATGCACTGCTGGAGGGTATTAAGTACCATTATGCCTCAATAGTAGGAAGCTCTGTTACGGATGGAATGGTGACTAACAAATGGAAGAAAGACATTTGGGTTGAAATCACCCAGAATGTGAATGCAATGGGGTCTGGCCAGAAGAGGACCTTGGAGCAAGTGAAATTTAGATGGAAGAATCTGAGGGCCAGAAAAACAAAGGACCTTGCTGAAACAAAAAACACCCAAACAGGCAACATACCCTTTATGAAAGGTGAATACACAGATGTGGTTCTGGGCATTATTGAAGGTGAGAACTCTAAAGCTCTGCACGGGATTCAGGGTGTTGTAGCGGATGGTGAGCCTACTATTGTAGAGGAAAGTGAGCCAGTTCCTCCTAATGCAGAGGAAACATTCATTCTGGATCTCAGCCCTATTATTGAAATATAATATTTCAATAAAAAATTATTATTCGGCGTCTGTTGCCGAATAATAATGCCTTTGAATTACTTTTAAAACAAGAGACTAAAAAAGCAGAAGCACAGACACTCCTGGCAGAGGAACAAATCAAGTTGACCAAACTGCAGCAAATAAAGCAAAAGTTCAGATCCGCCTCCTAAAAGCAGAGCTTGGAAATGCTGGTCTCTCCTCCTCAGAACCCTGAAAATTCTTTATTTTGTTGACTATTGGACATTCAGCTTTGTTAATGTATATTTGTTTTTTTATTTTTTGTGACTCAGATGAGAGGTCATAAAAGAAATTCTGAGTGTAAGTGGATGTTTTTGTGTTTTGTCTCAAAATAACAAACTCTTACAGTGACCCCATGTTGGCTCTTTTACCTGTTCATACCTGATAGCCCACGTTGTGATATGTTGTCCCATTTAGAGCAGAGGTAATCTGGATTTGGTAATTTTGAAAACTGTGTATCTGGATCAGGGTGATCCAGTCCAATGTTGCTTTGACAAACCGGTATAAAAGTAAGACTTACCTGATCTTGGATAGGAAAAATTGGGATTTCCAAATCCGGATAATTTTCATCCAAATGAAACTTTTTGAACAACTGCCCCATGATGGGAATGTGGGGGCTGGGATTATAGGAATTGTAAAGCAGCCAACCACTAGAGGGCCTCAGAGATATTATTTGGCTTCACGTTTGATTTTCTGTTACGACCTCCATCCACAGTCATAAAACTGCACATAACCTTTTTTATGATTCATTTTTATATTGTTATTATTACTATTATTTTTGTTGTTGTTGTTGTTGTTGTTGTTGTTGTGTATGTCTATGTTGTATGGTTTAGAGACAGTGGCATTGAGTAAAAGACATGAGGTGGAGGTGGAAGTAGCAGAGCTGAAGATGTTTAAGGTTTTTGTTGGGAGTGATGAGGATGGACAGGATTAGAACCGAGTTTATTTGAGGGACAGCGCATATAGGACGTTTTGGAGACAAGGTGAGGGAGGCGAGATTGAGATGGTTTGGACATGTTCAGAGGGGAGACATAGAGTATATCAGTAGGATTTCTAAACCGCACAAGGCTGCGATTTTATATATTAATTTATTTATATTTGTATTCATAATATGCTTGTGCGCATGTTTTTAAGACGTTAACCAATCAGAGCTCACGCAGCGCACGACGAAGCTGAGCGGAAGAACCGAATCGGCGAACGGGAGGAAAGTACATCAAATATGGATGCAGGTCAAAATTAAAATGATTTGGTGCCAAAGACAAATTCAACGTCAGTTGTTTGTGAGTAATTTGGATTCAGGAGAGAGGATGTGTCACAGAGCAAGGTAATTTGCAAGACTTGTGAAATGATATTCCAACAAAACGGAGCAATACTACAAATCTGTTCCAACACTTTAAACAGCGTCATAAAAAAACTGCATGATCAATGCATGTCGACATCGAAACAAACAAAAGCACACCTTAAAGCCAGTCCAAACAGATTGAACAAGTTGTCCATTGTTCAAGCATTTGCAAGCGCCATGTCTTATGAGAGAGAATCAAAACGGCAATAGAAATTAGCGACGCGGTCACTTTTTATATATGATGCCTGCGCACATCTTCAGTAAAAACGGTTTCCAAAGACTAATAAAAACACTCGACAAAAGATACCAGCTGCCATCTCACACTCATTTCACACGATTTGCTATTCCCGAAATGTATGAGAAATGTAAGGCGCGCGTTAAATACGAGCTCACGCAGGTAAAATACTACGCCACGACCACAGATATGGTGGACATGCTGGTTTTTCTTGCAAAAACTTTTTGATTTTGATTTCTGTTAGTTTTTATTTATTGTTATGACTGAAGTTGAGGTTAGTTAATCCTCATTTATTTCATGTCTGTTTTTAAGACAATTTATTACAGTTTTGTTTATCAAGCAGTTAGTACTACTGTACAGTTTCTGAAATGTGTGCACTGAAAAATAGTTTGGAAGTTTATTTATTATGGCTGGAATTTAGTTTAGTTAATCTTAATTTATTGAATGTTTTTTACTATATTTTTGTTTATTAAACTAATAATACTGTTATTTTATTGAGGAATGTTTTGTTATGCACTTCTTGTGCACTGAATACATTTAGAAAAAGTTTTAAAAAGCAAAAACTATTGCCAAAATCGCAAAGAAAATCGCAATCGCAATATCCATTCAGAAAATCGCAATATGATTATTTTGTCCATATTGCACAGCCCTAGTAGGAGAATGCTAAAGATGGAGCCGCCAGAAAGGAGGAAAAGAGGAAGACCAAGGAGGAGGTTTATGGATGTGGTGAGGGAAGATATGCAGGTAGTTGGGGTGAAAGAGGCAGATGTAGAGGACAGGGTGTTGTGGAGACAGATGAAAACTAAATTTTGTTTTAATTCCAATGGAGCTTTGCAGGAGGGATTTATTAAAAGCACACATATTGGGTATTTTTATCAAGCTTTGAGATAAAAAAAATAAAAAAAAAAAGATAAAAAAAAAATTAATAAAAGAAAGTCAAACGTGAAGCCAAAAAATATCTCTTACGCCCTCTAGTGGTTGACTGCTTTACAATCCCTTTAATCCTAAATCCCACATTCCATGTCATGAAATAGGCAGGTGCCAAACTTCCATTTGTTATTCCAATTATTGTTATTCTAATTATTATTATTAGGGGTTCAAGCATGAAATGCTAAAACTCTTTTTTTCTAGAGATTTTTATTACCGTGCCTATCAATAATTATATAAAAAAAAAACGTTGCACTTCATTCTCACTGCTTAAAGGGTCACCAAAATGTTCAAAGTAGGCGTGACTGACAAATATGGCAATAACTCATGAACGGAGATATCTTCACGAATCTTGATATATGTGTCTAAGTGTTCCATCTCTGGTCAGGAGAGAAAAGATTGTATAGCTTTGCCACTTGGTGGCGCTAAACAAAAAAAAGGGAAAAACTGCTATGCAACCGGTTATCCGAATGACCTTAAGCTTGGCATCTAGTGTCTTTTTTATTGTGTTTTTCAAGTGTATAAATGATTGTATTTCGCACGAATTTTCAAACATACACTACATTTTCATATAATTTCATTGATCTCCTTGTGAAGAGTAACATTGCCTTAAGGACCACTGCTGTCAATCAAACCATTGGGTAATTATTCTCAATTAGTTGAAAAACATAGTTTAATGAGCTAGTCCTAGGTTTTTTTGTCCGATCTGAACCAGACCAGTGCAGAAATGATCGCTGGTCAGTGACTATCAATAATTATCCAAAAAACGTTTTTTTTTTTTTCAATGTGCAAAGGGTTGGCAAAAAAATGTAAAGGAGGCAGGTCAAAATGGCTGTAACTAATGAATGGAATGAGATGTCTTTACCCAACTCGCTAGATAAATATATGAGCTCTCTCTGAGGTCCAATATATATATATACAGAGCTTGACCACATGGTCGTGCTATAGAGGGCCTCAGAGATATTATTTGGCTTCACGTTTGATTTTCTGTCACGACCTCCATCCACAGTCATAAAACTGCACATAACCTTTTTTTATGAATAATTTTTATATTGTTATTATTACTATTATTGTTGTTGTTGTTGTTGTTGTTGTTTAGGCATCTGTTTAGGCAGAAGTTTGGGCATCTTTGCTTTATATTAAATATAAATTCTTACAGCAGCAAGCATTTACATTTAATATAAAGCAAAGATGACCAAACTTGGACCCACATGCCAAAGCTATCCCATTGTGGTCTTTAAATAGGCTTGCTATGAAATATATAATAAGATGCCATTCGGAAAATCTTTTGCAAGATAAAAGCCAGCTTAATATCCTCATTACACACCACTGTGGTGAGACCTGCGATGTTGTATGGTTTAGGGACAGTGGCATTAAGTAAAAGACATAAGGTGGAGCTGGAAGTAGCAGAGCTGAAGATGTTGAGGTTTTTCGTTGGGAGTGATGAGGATGGACAGGTTTATTTGAGGTACAGCGCATATAGGACGTTTTAGAGACAAGGTGAGGGAGGCGAGATTGAGATGGTTTGGACATGTTCAGAGGGGAGACATAGAGTAAATCAGTAGGAGAATGCTGAAGATGGAGCCGCCAGAAAGGAGGAAAAGAGGAAGAACAAGGAGGAGGTTTATGGATGTGGTGAGGGAAGACATGCAGGTAGTTGGGGTGAAAGAGGCAGATGTAGAGGACAGGGTGTTGTGGAGACGGATGAAAACTAAATTTTGTTTTAATTCTAATGGAGCTCTGCAGGAGGGATTTATTAAAAGCACACATATTGGGTATTTTCATCAAGCTTTAAGATAAAAAAAAAACAAAAAAGATAAAAAAAAAAAAAATTAATAAAAGAAAGTCAAACGTGAAGCCAAAAAATATCTCTGAGGCCCTCTAGTGGTTGACTGCTTTACAATCCCTTTAATCCTAACCCCCACATTCCATGTCATGAAATAGGCAGGTGCCAAACTTCCATTTGTTATTCCAATTATTGTTATTATTATTATTATTATTATTAGGAGTTCAAGCATGAAATGCTAAAAGTCTATTTTTTTTCTAGAGATTTTTATTTTCGTGCCTATCAATAATTATAATAAAAAAAAACCTGTTGCACTTCATTCTCTCTGTTTAAAGGGTCACCAAAATGTTCAAAGTAGGCGTGACTGACAAATATGGCAATAACTCATGAACAGAGAGATCTTCACGAATCTTGATTTATGTGTCTAAGTGTTCCTCTGGTCAGGTGAGAAAAGATTGTATAGCTTTGCCACTTGGTGGCGCTAAACAAAAAAAAAAGGAAAAACTGCTATGCAACCGGTTATCCGAATGACCTTAAGCTTGGGATCTAGTGTCTTTTTTATTGTGTTTTTCAAGTGTATAAATGATTGTACGATTTTTCAAAAATACACTCAATTTTCATATAATTTTATTGATCTCCTTGTGAAGAGTAACATTGCCTTAAGGACCGCTGCTGTCAATCAATTAGTTGAAAAACATAGTTTAATGAGCTAGTCCTAGGTTTTTTGTCCGATCTGAACCAGACCAGTGCAGAAATGATCGCTGGTCAGTGACTATCAATAATTATCCAAAAAACGTTTTTTTTTTCAATGTGCAAAGGGTTGGCAAAAAAATTTAAAGGAGGCAGGTCAAAATGGCTGTAACTAATGAATGGAATGAGATGTCTTTACCCAACTCGCTAGATAAGTGTATGAGCTCTCTCTGAGGTCCAATATATATATACAGAGCTTGACCACATGGTCGTGCTATAAGATTTAAAATTTATACAAATGGTTGTAACTACACAACTGTTAGTCCGATCGACCTGAAACTTTTTTGGCAGTTTTTTTGTCCAATGGATGATAAAAGGACATTTGTGTATCTGAAAAACTATGGCCGGCATCATTCAAAGAATTTGGACCGCCTGTTAGACAAGTTTACCAAAGGCCTATTACAACAAAACAATTTGGTGGACATGTTCATAATGTCTATTTCCTTATGACCTTCAGTACCTCGTTTGCTTGAACCCCGCTAATCACTGCTTGCAGCTAAATGTATTATTATTATTATTATTATTTTTTTTTTTTGATATTTAATGATTATTTCTTAGTCACACTAATCTTTACCTAACATGATTCCTTTTTGGGGATTTTTATGGTGCAGTTTTAGTATGTAGCTTCTGTTTGTAATCTACATTATAGGTAAACAAACTTTTACATTTATCATACAGTACAAATTTGTATATCTGTTTGTTAATCTAGAAATATCTAGTTGAATAGCATTTTAAAAGCAAAGTGCTAACCATACACTAGCTTTCAAAATGCAACCACCAAAATGCCCACAATAGTTTTATAGTATTAGTATTTATAGCACTAGCAATTAATCCTAATCAGTTAACTTAACATTTTGGGAAACCTAATGCCTAAGTTCTACAGAGCAGTTTCCCTAGGAACTTTTGACGTATTTCTGTGGATTCTGGGACGGCTTTGAAGGTTTACAACATTGGCGAATATTCTTTGCTTGAAGCTTTGTTGTCACAGTTGAGAGTAAAGCAGAGCGAAACCATGTGAAAAAGTTTCTTTTTATTTAATTTTTTTTAAGTTTTACTAAGCTTTCACCTTTGTTAGTGTTGGCTTAGGTGGCAGTTTAACAAAAAGCATGTGTGTGAGAAAGTGTTACCAAAAAAAAAAAAGACTGTATGCAGCGTGCTGAATTAAGAAGCTTTCCATGTGCCTACACAAGTCCAATTGCAAAAACAGTTAATCTACCCAGAGATGGCATAACTTTTCTGACTATGGGTGATTCCCTCACACAGGAAATATCAGGCTTTGATCAAGGTTTTTATATGGCTATGTTCCCAACATGTCAAAATGTCTTTAAATCTTTCCTTTTTTTTTGTTTTTTTACTTTTGGGGTGAGCATTTGTTTGGATAATTTAAGATTTAAAAAGACTCCACAATTAGGCACTGATGCAGTATGTGGTCTGGCATTGTAATGATGAAAAATTCAAGGTCTTCCCTTAAAGAGACGATGTCTGGATGGAAGCATATGTTATTATAAAACTTGAATATACCTTTCAGCATTGATGGTGCCTTTCCAAATGTAAGCTTTTCCAACTTCAAACTTTGATTCGTCTGACCACAGAACAGTTTTTCACTTTGCCACAGTTCACTTTAAATGAGCCTTGGCCCAGAGAAAACGCCTGCGCTTCTGGATCATTTTTAAAGATGGCTTATTTTTTTACCTATAGAGTTTTAGCCGGTAAATGGCACGGTGAATTGTGTTCACCAACAATGTTTTCTGGAAGTATTCCTGAGCCCATGTTGTTATTTCTATTACAGTAGCATTCCTGTATGTGATGCAGTGCCGTCTAGGGGCCCAAAGATCACGGGCATCCAGTATAGTTTTCCGGCTTGGCCCTTCAACACAGAGATTGTTCCAGATTCTCTGAATCTTTGGATGATATTATGCACTGTAGATAATGATAACTTCAAACTCTTTGCAATTTTTCTCTGAGAAACTCCTTTCTTATATTGCTCCACTATTTTTCGCAGCAGCATTGGGGGAACTGGTGATCCTCTGCCCATCTTGACTTCTGAGAGACACTGCCACTCTTTAAGGCTCTTTTTTATACCTAATAATGTTGCCAATTGACCTAATAAGTTGCAAATTGGTCCTCCGGCTGTTCCTTACATGTACAATTAACTTTAACTATAATTTAACTTATTGCTACCTGTCCCAACTTTTTTGGAATGTGTAGCTCTAATGAAATCCAAAATGAGCCAATATTTGGCAACATATGATATTTCATCTAAATTCTATTATGATCAATTTGTACAGTGTCCCAACATTTTTGGAATTGGGTTGGTAAAACAATAGACATGGACTTTGTTTATCAACCAAACAAACAAATAACCCACAGTTTAATACTAGTATTAATTCCATAATACAAATTCCATCAACAGTATATAGAAAATATTAAGTCTAAAAAAAAAGTTGGAAAGCTGTGTAAAATGTAAATAAAAGATGCAATGATTTGTTTGCTAATTTTAAAAACCAAAAACCCATATTTTATTCATAATAAAACATAGAAATCATATCAAATGTTTTAAAAAAGGAACTGCATTATTTTAAAGAAAATATAAGGTAATTATAATGAAAGAAGTTGTTTAAAACTGTATAGCATCTCATCTTTTAACAACAGTTTGTATGTCTTTAAAATGAGATCATTTGCTGGTGTTTTGGGAGAAGAATGTTGGCTATTTTGTCTAAAACAGAATTCTAGTTATTTAACTTTATTGTCATATTTTTTTTGTTTCTTGATGTGCCAAAATCATTCTACCACAAAGCCATTCTGTTGTAATAGATGCACCGTGCAATTTAGCATACTTTTTGCTGAAATAATGGTGGTCTGAATGGAAGCATTTGTTGGTTTAAAAAAAATGTAAAAGCTGCATATTCCATAACCTGTAATTGTCAGGTAATCACCTGCCACGCCTCCCTCGGCGCCTGTCATGCTGCCGCTCTTTCTGCCGGTCCCGGCTTTGATTACAGACACCTGAAATTCGTTACCGATTCGTGGTCCTGTTCCGTAGATCGTACCTGTTCCGTGGATTACCCTTTCCATATCGGATTACATGAGCATTACAGACCCAACTCACATTACAGTTTGTAAAGCTCTCTGTCCTCTGTTTATTTACTGACTTCTCCAATAAACATGATAGAGTTACTCCCGCTTCCGACTCGTCTTCCGTACCCTGACAGAAGGTCAGACCATTTAAAAAATAGAGGAAAAATCGGTCTACAATAGTTGTGTTTCTAAATCAATGCAGTGATTTTCATTACAGAATCATGACTGTTTCTAACGCAGTGCCACTTGAGGACCTGAAGATCATGGGCATCCAATATTGATTGTCTCATGAGTGCAAAAATATGCCAGATTGTCTAAAACTTTTGATGATATTATGATAAAATAACCCCCAATTTTAAACCCCATATTACTTCTAAGATCAGAGGCGCTGCATAACTTTTTCTATATGGGTAATAAAATATGGGTTTAAAAGATTATGAGATGACACGCACGCACACACACACCTACACACACACACACACATACACACACACACACACTCACACACACACACACACACACACACATTAACACACACACACACACACACTCACACACACACACACACACACACACACAAGGACACATATATATCTATCTATATAACTGCCTGCAAGGCTCAGAGACTCAGATTGTTGCAAGGTACAGATCTGGGGAAGGCTACAAACATTTATACTGCACTGGAGATAAATGAGACAGAAGGACAACTATCACTGCAGTCCCTCACTGATCTGGATTTTTGGCAGAGTGGCTAGAGGAAAGTCTCTTCCCATCGCTTGGAGTTTGCCAACAGGCACCCAAGGACTCTCAGACTTTAAGAAATAAGACTATCTGGTGTGGTGAAACCAAAATTGAACTGTTTAGCCTCAATTCTAAACATTTTGTCTGGAGGAACACAGGACCTCAGGCTCACCTGCACAGAACCATCCCAATAATAAAGCATGGTGATGGCAGCATCATGCTATGGGGGTGGGGGACAGGCAACTGGTCCCTGACTTGAACCCTATTTAACATATCCAGAGCCAAAAAGTGGCTATCCACCAATAGTCCCCATTCAACCAGACCCAGCTTGAGCGGATTTGTAATCAAGAATGGCAGAAACTCCCACAATTCATGTGTACAAAACTTGTTGCTTTAAACCTTAACCTTAACCTAACTAAGTACTGGGGAAAGGGTCTGAATAATTATATAATAATTATATTATATATAAATATACATGTGAAATTTCAGTTTCTTAAATACAATAAAAAATGACAGATATTTTCCAGAATTTTCTAGTTTTCACATTGTCAATTTGGGGTACTAAATGTAGATTAATGAGAAAAAAAAAATTAAACAATTGTGGTTTTCTTTTTATCTGTACTTTTCAACATTTTAATACTCTAATCAATAGGCATAGGCATGAATGAATATGGATGCTTTATGCAAATGTATGTTAATTATTAGTGAAACCAAACTCAACATAGAGCAAAAAGAAAAAATATTTGTGTAAATGTTTTAAAGTTATTATGAAGTTTTAAATATTGTAAATCATCAGGACACCAAACGGGATTTAATTGCCAGATGTGTACATTAGCGGATTTTAGTGCTTTTGTGTGCTTCTCTCTCTCTCTCTCTCTCTCTCTCTCTCTCTTTTTTCTTGATAGATAGATAGATAGAGAGAGAGAGAGAGAGAGAGAGAGATAGATAGATAGATAGATAGATAGATAGATAGATAGATAGATAGATAGATGTATATAATAGCTATTGCATTATGATTTATACTAAAATGTAACATTATATTTCTTTCATCCTAATTCATTCTATACAAGTTAGACTTTGAATCGGTATGTGCACTTTCTCACCTAAGATGTGACAGTATGACCATTGTCACTTGGGGCTAAATTCGTTCAGTTGTCTTGATCACAAATTAATCTACAATCTCATTTTTTTAAATCAATGTGATTTTCCATGACTTTTTTATTATCTATGTTACTTTTAATATATATATAATAAACTAAATAAGAATATCTTATAAAATTAAATAGCTGTTCTGCAATTATTAATCATGTGTTTTCATGTGCATGTGGATTAAAAAATATATATATTGTGTGCAGGAAATAGCAGCGTCGATACACAACACTGAAGACTGGTAGTGCAGTGTCACACATGAACACCAGGTGGCGCTTTCATATAATATGTGTTTTTTTGTTGTTTTGTTTTCAGAAAACAGCCTTTGATAACGCATAGTTTGCATAGAAATGTACCACTTAACCAGGTTAGTATTTAGAGAGGAAAAGGGTGGAAATGAATGTTTATGGAGTCTAATGTACTGTTCTGCCTTGAGGACATGCCAACTGAGTAGATTAATCAATAAATAATTAACTTTTGTCTCCTTCCAAATTGCATCTGAGTCATACAGGACAGATGTACAGCAACAACTGCCCCCGGCCCACACACTCTCTCTCTTTTACACACACACACACACACACACACACACACACACACACACACACGTCTTAAATTAAAAATGCATCTAGCTAAGAAATGATGTTTTTGTTTGTGCTACTAGGACACACAGTAAGGACTAATATCTTCTGTCTACTTTTGTAAATTGCAAATAAAAAATATAATAATAATAATAATAATAATAATAATAATAATAATAATAATAACAATAATAATAACAATAATAATAATTTATTAAAATTTTTGGAGCAAGCTCTTTACATTTTAAATATTTGTTTGCTTGTTTGTTTTTCTTTGACCCATAATTATTTTTTTACGCTTCAGGGCCACCATACAAAAGGCCAAAAAGAAATGAGATATGATACATGTCTTTATTGTAGAAAAATTGTCCACATAATAATTGAAGAAAGAGTGAGTTAGGATTGCGATTAGAGATCCCTGTTTGGACTGGTCGGCTTAATGATAAGAAAATGTAAACTCAGCTCTTCTGAGGTGCTTCTATTTACACCAAAACACCTTCTATCAGGGAGAAGGTTTAAAATATATCTGTCTCTGTTCTCTTTAGTTGTACTGTCCCACCTTGGGTTTACTGATGATCTCTGTTGCAGAAATTGTAAATGCATTATTACTATTTTATTACTATTATTAGTGCCACTAAGAAATCCATTCAGCTGAATAAGTAAACCATATTCTTTTACAACACTCCTAACCAAATGTAAGTATTTAAATGTAAATTTCAGATTCAACAAAGGAAAACAGGTTATACTGTATCCCCCTTCAACCAATTAAAAACCTAACACATAGAAGATAGGAGAAATCTACCAACGATATTTTTTATATTTAATTACTCCTCTTTGGCAACTTTAGAAATAGTCTAAGTGAATTAAATTGTCAATGACTGTTATCACAAACATTAATGGGTGCATATATATGTGCATGTCACATATATATGCACACAAGACAGCTTTCTGAAACAGAATTTAAGTCAATGTGACCACACTAATGAAAAATTTAACACAGCCATTGCGATATGGATTATTAATGACTATAAGGCACTGTGTATATCTATTCTGGCACATTACATCAGAGGTGGTCCCCAGGAAGCACTTTGTCATCAGACAAGAGCTCTGGTCACATCAAAGACTAGCTTTTGGCACATCAGATCCTCACAAAAACACTCAACTGCCATCACACTCACTGTTGATGGTCTTTCTCACACTCTCTGTGTCAGTAAGCGACACAAGAATAATTAGACCCGAGTACTTGTAAATGTGTCGTTGGATTTTTCTTTTGAAATGCCGAACATTTCTAACATTTGGACAGTCATGGACTTGCTATTGTAATCGAAACAGAGAAGATATTTGTCTTGTGCATGCTGAAATTATTTAATTTGTTTTAAATGTGTGTATGTATGGTCTAGTTGAAGGTACATGGACACCTCTAGAAAGTTAAATGTTGGAAATTAAAAGTGTTGGGGAGGGTGATAATTTTTCTGTTCAAATATTAAGAATTTCCATTTATGGCCCTTACACAGTAACCCAACATTTATAATTCAAGAATTTAAGGCACTTGCTGACTTCTTCTGCTTATAATTTACATTTATTGCACTACAGAGAAAATTATTTCATTTATAAATCTGTGAAGTTGAGGGTTAAGGACCTTTCCCTGAAGTGGGAGCTGTGGGGTGCTGGGATTTGAACTCATGACATTCCTATCAGAAGTCTGTCTACTAAGAAACCACTTCACAAATCTACAGATCAATTTATGATATATTTAATTATTCCTAATTTCTTATTAATTGAAGTATAAAATATAAGTATTTGTTTTAGAGAGCGATGCAAGGTTGGTTAATAGAATACATTTTGTACACAATAATGTGCTCTTAAATTAACTTTCCATTTCCTTTTAATAAGTTACCTGTCTTTAATGTGATATTGTGTATGGGTTATCAGCCATAATAGAGGAGATAATTGTTTTTATTATTGAAGTTTTTATCACTGCCTGATAAAATTATCTTTGCTCATTACCACAACATACAAAACCTCAATTTTCATCTATCTGTCTGTCTGTCTGCCTACGTGCACGCGTGCGTGGTTGTACAGTATTTAAAATAGAATCCCAGTTCTGTTTTACGTCGGCAAATAAAAAGAACTGGGTAAATTGTTTCCTTGCTTGTCATTCTATTATTTATTTATTTTATATAATTTCCATTTCCTTTAATTTCATTTAGCAGACACCAAAAAGAGACTCATTTATACAACTAAGCAGTTGATGGTTAAGGGTCCCCCCTTGCTCAATGGTCCAGGAGTGGGAGCATAATTGGATTTAAACTCACAACCTTCCCATCAAGTCCAACATCTTAACCACTAACCTACCATTCCCCATGTGTTTTTAAAAAAAATGATGTTCATGGGTGTATTTTTATAATGACGTACTTGGTAAAAAAATATATTTGTGCATATATTCTCTATAATACTGAAACTGAAAGCAAGATTTCAGTCACCATTAATCGTATGATGTAGCATGTAAAAGTATATACATCTTTCATATTTTGGTCTCCCAGTGTTTCTCCCCTTATTTCAATGTTTCTAAGATCTAAGTGATTTTATTCTGTTTTAGTTCTTGGTCCTATTGGTGACTTTTCCTCCCTCTAAAGGCATCTCCTGTCTTCTTTCTTGTCATTGTCCTCCACCACTTTTTCCTTTGTCTCTGTCATTCATGTTTCCCTCCAGAATTCTGGCCTGGGGCAGAGTTTTTCTTTCCCAGTCAGTCCATCTGTCCCTCAGGGCCTCTTGGACAGCTGTTCATCTTGTGTCCATTCTCTCTCTTTCCCTCTCTCTGACCTCTAGACACTGCTCAGCAATGGGCACCCTGCTATTTTCAGAGTGCTGGCATGCAGTCATACTGCTGCCATGATGTGAATTATGAAATTAAAAACACAAATATTTGTTGAGTTTCTGGAATTAGAAAGTTGCCAGTTTTGTAATTTATACCAATTTACCTTTTTTCCGGTTTGCATTGGGAAATTTGCTACTGACAAATAAAACAAGTCTAAGTTAAACTGAATAATAAAAGAATAAACCAAGAATAAGTACAACTGTATTTTAAAGAGCTAGAGCATTTTTCTTCGACTTGGAACTTGGTTTACATTAACAATGGCACATGGTTGTTTTTGCAACTTACAACCTGGAGTTTTAATAATATGTTTAAAATACACTTCATTTGTTAAATATATTCCAGCCACCTTCCTTCTGTTTGTCTTCAATTTAACCAGTGGGATAAGCTGAAGATAAGATGGATTTATGGAAGTTTGATAACTTGATAGTAGGCAATTAAAGAGCAAAGGTCGTCTAGAAAACACAGATGTGTTAGATGCTAAATGCTGATCAATACTGCAAGTTTTCTTTAAGCTATAAGATTTGGAACACTTTGGTTCGGAAAAAAATTCGTCAACAAATAAAATATAATGAAACCTTTAATCGCTTCATTTCCAAAACGTTGGAAGGCGCATTGGTCAACAAGCAGTATACAAATAAGTATGATATACTGGCCAAAGTTATTTAGAAATTTTACTGTTTAGATGAAGATAAGAAAAAATTAATTGCCTATAAATGTCATTATGTCCATTTATATTTGAAGTGTCTATTAATATACTTATGCGGTAGGATGTATTGTATTGTCTTCATTACATTTGTCGTTAATAAGGAAGGCATGTGTAAAAAATCATGTTCAAATCTATCTTCTCTTCAGCCCAAGAATTTTTCCTGTTCCTTTAGCCTTGGTTCTAAGCATGTGTTAATGAACTGCCCTTTGGACTCCCTGTTGTCTGAGGCCAATTGCTCAGGTTAATGGTGAAAAACTAAAGAATACAAACAAATTTTTTGAAAAAGTCACAAGCACAGACTAAGAAAAGATTTCACTTGCAACAAGCCACAAATGACAAAAAGTGGTGTGCATACACTTAAGTCTGAAGCAAAATAAAATCATTTAAAGAATATTTACAACTGTCTATTAGTGTAATGGTTTGTTGTACTATGATGACCAAAATGTCCATTACTATAATCAAAATTGTTCTATAAATGTAATATAATAGATGTCCTGAATTGTTTAACATTTTAATTAAAAAGTATAAATGAAATTATGATGCATATCTATTATAGCGGTTTTAATCAACCATTCAAACGTGACTTGACCTTAACTGAAATAAACATTCTGGTGTGGCTGATATAATCTTGTCTGAGTGCGCATTTGTGATAGGGTGGGGGAGACGTGGCCTCAGCTTGGTGCTGCCGACTCGAGCTTCACTGCCATTTCATTGCTGCTTTGGATGGGGGTTTGTTTCCTTGTGCCCCACTTTACACCCCAGCCAGGAAGATCATTATTCCTTAGAGACACTCTTAACGGGTCAATGCACATACATAATGCATTCATAAGCTATTACTCTGAGACCACCCTAATGTATACAGGCTTAAATGTTAGTCCAGTAGATATTAAATGCAATACATGAATAGAAGATTTTTTTCTTGTTATTTGTTGTCGTTCTTTATTACATACGTTGAGACTGTATGCTAGATCTACTGCTAACAATACGTGAGCATGTGTGAGGTTGTCCCTACCCCGAACACTGTTTAGCTCACACACCCTGAACAACCCTGCCATCCTAGTGTAAACCCTCATGACACGTTTTTACATGTAAGCAAACAGCTGTCTATAGAAGTGCCTGAGCTTGCCTCCTGGAGCTCCTTTACAAAGGGCCAGTTTAACTAGTTTTTACTCCCGGATGAATTTGAATATTTTTCACTCTCTGTTGTTAAGTTCATAACAGAAAAACACGATATGTTCAATCACATTCGTTTTTTTTAGCGATTAAATGTGCTATCTACATTTTATTTTTAAATAAAATACTTTGTTAATTTGTTTCCCTACACCAATTTCACCATGAACTCAAAGCTTTTTGTTTCGACACAAGTGGTTCAGACGAAAAATTAGGAGCTCAGTAAGATAAGTAATAGCAAAGGTAGCACAGTAACCATTTTGTTTTGCTTTGAATTAAAGTTGAGAGGACCAACTGAGAGAAAAGCTAGAAAAGCTCAGATCTGTGTAACTTGGAATATCTAATACTCTATACGCACTAAATAATTTTGATAAGCTATGATTTATATGTGAAAGACACAAAAAAGGGGCTTTCGTAGGAGAATAAGGATTCAACAGCTTTAGGACAAAAAGCTGGAATAGCATCAGTCTGTATTGTTTTATAGCAGTTAAAGGGCAGAACCACAGACACACATCTGACATGTCTCTTTATTTATATGGTCTGACCATATTCGTTGCATTTTACATCATCTAAATAAAACATTTTTTTGGTGAGATGTGTTTTTTGCACTGGACATTTCTACTATCATTCTAAACATCTTAAATTCAGCAAAATGTGTTGTTTTAGCTATGCTTACAGCTTCCCCCAATGTTCTCACAGCTTCTTTGTACTGGATTTTGGAGGGATCTTGTTAAATAGGGGACCAGCTGCTTTCGGAGACCAACTGGTTGCTATGACATGCAGAAAGTAATGTCAGATCTGTTTGTAAAATAGAGAGAAAAAGGTTTTCACCAACCAATAAATATTTGTGTTCCTTAATGTGACACCCTGACGATATTAAAATTGCCTACTGAAAAATGTGGGCTATTAGTAAGTGTAGTCCTGTGAACATTGCTGCCACATGTTCCAAGAACTATTGCAACAAAAATGATTCAGGCTTTTGTGACAAAAACTCCAGCTACATAAAATGGAGTTCAACATAGTAATAATAATAATACCTATCAAGTATGTCGTTCTATGTATTCTGTATACAGATGTACTGAAACACAACAATGCATGTTTAGCCAATGTTTGCTTCTTTTAAAACTACATTTCCATTTGTAGTGTATATCATTTGATAGCAATTAAAATATCAGTTCAAGTGCTAAAATTTAAACCTTTTTTCTTTCACATTGTGGTACAGTCCGAGCGTGGCTACTGCCTTGCGATTGGCTGAGTTCTTGTTGAGGGCGTGTCGAAGCTAGGCTTGAATCGTTCCGCGGGAAAAAAAAAAGAAAATCCTCCTCTTCCTTTGCGGATATTTTTACTTACCGTCGCCCGTCAGTGTCAAAGACAGAACCTCATTGGATGACTTAACACGTGCGATAATCGCTGATTGGCCACATAGTGTGCCTGTCATGCCCACATTTTTTAAAGAACACTACGGAGAAAAACGCAGACTCTTCTGATTGGTCAGATTCGATCTATCGGGTTCGTTCATTGGCTGTTCCAATTGCCGCTCGTGGGCTGCATATTTTGAACATAAATAAGGGCTAAGCCGCGGCACTTCTTTTCTCACAGCGGAGTTTGGAGATGGTCAGAGAGAGTGCGCCTGACGCGGTAGCTCTCTGACAAGAAGGAACAAAGGAGATGAGTTTTAAAAAATACAAGGACTATTTATTTTAGCCGTCGGCGCCATGTGCGGTTCTGCAGCGCGTTTTTCTTAAAATCAAAATCTTTTATGAAACCGCTTGCGAACGAGCTAGCCATCGAGCTAACTTTGGGCTAGTTTTTTTTCCCCCATTTGATAAGACCATCTGCCTCTTTCAGTTTTAAGACAGGCTGAAGTTTAGTTTTGAATTACCCTCAGCTATCATCGAGTGTAGAAATGGAGAAACCTGCAAGTGATTTCAGCCCTGTTAGACTGGAGGTGTGTACAGGCCCCGACTCAGTCCCCAGAGTTTCCAGGCCAACTCTGCCCGAATTCGAGCTGAAAGGCTCCCCATGCATCAAAAACCTCTTCTCCCCCGGAACTACCTCTCTGCTGTCTCCTGTGACTAACCTGACACTCAACATGGACAATCTCGCTTTTCTCGAAGGGTGAGCATTACTTATTTGCAGCAAGGCTTATTTATTCTTTATTCCTATGTGAGGATTGTATTATGTCTAGATAACTTGCTAACACTTGAGCCAGCTTGTGTATCTTACTTCCTGTTACACGGGCTGCGCTGTACAACTGGTATGCTGATGTATGTATTTATCAATCATTAAATGCCTTAATATAATGTGTCTTATTAGGCAATGTGAGACCCCCAAAAGGAAGAAAATGGAGAAGAGTGTGCCCTTACTAAAGATTCCGTCATTCGCTTCCGACACTTCCTCAGATGCAGGTGAAATCCGCCGCCCTCTCCGCTCTCATATTAATCAGTTCCATGGTAATAATGACTGGGCCGGGGATTTTTTTTTTTCCAACTCAATTTTTGTAGGCATATGGTTTCTTTGTGTCAGTGTATTATTTTTGCAGCATGCTAATGTCACTGGAATGCAGTTACACATGCGTAGGCTAATTAGCTTCCTCCAAATTGCAGGACTGGGCCTGGACTCTCCCAGCCCTGTGGACCCAGTGGATGCAGAACGCAAGTGAGTTATGGGGAGTTCTGGGGGAAATGTCTGCATAATGTGTTCATAGACAAAAATCCATGTGGGTCATCCCATAGCTCTGTTAAGTTCTTTGTAATCGAACCATGTTCTCTCTTTCCCCTTGTTTTTCAAGTAACAATCAGTACATGGTATTTGAAGAAACCTTTAAAGCATTCTTTAACGAATCGTTCATCATCCATTCATTCCTGATATAAAAAAAATGCATTCAGCATCAGCTGTATACTATGCTATTATTCTGTGTATAGATACATTAATTGATTGCATTTAATGTTTATTTTCAATTCTTTTCCATGGTTACACCAAATATGTTTATGAGCCGTGCATCTACTTATGGCTTGTAACTTATTCGAATTTACGGATGGGCTTCAGTTATTTTTATGCTTATTTCATGACTGAGTGGTGAATAGTTTAGAGAAGAACAAAGGATATACACCCTTGAGAGTTATTGATCTTATTCCATCTAATCCCTACTGGCTTGTGGACACTATATGGCAGGGTTTGATATCTTGTAGGGATTAGGTTGTGACGTTGCAACCGCCAGTAAATATTGGCCGCTTTTGTTTTTAGAATTGGGATCACCATTCACCACATGCTTAATTAATAGAGGTGCTGGAAATTAGGCTTTTATTTGCTGATTACTTTTTCCTTTACGGGCGCAGCATGTGCCAGCTGAAAGTATGACTGCATGTGGTCGCTTGTTCTTTATCACTGTGTGACGTGTGGTAGCCCATCTTTGTGTAGGCGTCTGTTCCTGGAAATCTGGATATCTGAGGTGTGCTGCCTTTTTTTTTCTTCCATCAATTGGCATTTGTGAAGAGCCCATTCATTCACAGCCTGCTTTCGACTAGCAGCTGTTTCTTACCCATGCAGTAGTGGTGGGTGCGTTTTTACACAAAGCACGAGGGGGTTGGGCGTATGGACCGGCACGCTTCCCAATCTTTTTGAATGGAGCGGCATGGATAGCGTGTGCTCGTCTGAGCCGGTGTAATGAAAGGTGGCCCCCCTACCAGCCTGGCTGCACCCGGCTCGCTAATTCACCCCTTTCCTTTGCTCAAAACACACATACCCTCTCCTCCCCCTTCAAAGCACCATTCATTCTATGCTCTGACAAAGGGGGGCTTGCATTAGGGGTTAGTGTGTGTGGGGGCATATGGTTGATTAGAAGACCCAATCTCCTTGTAGGAACTCTTTAGCATACAGGTGGGGATCTCGATATGTTTAAACTCCAGTTTGTGGTAAGGGGCCCCCTCTTAATGCATAAATGCATTGTTCAGTTCTTTTGTGGCCTAATTTTGTGTGTTCTGTAATTTGGCAATGTGTCTAACTGTCTCTTTTTACTCATTCTTTAAGGTTTGAGCAGGCTATACAGAATGCTACCAGAGTGATAAACGAGTACGTTTTTAAAATTTTTATATATTTTTTTACGCTATAGCTAAATTGATTCCTGTGTTTGCTCTAAAATGAATTAAATTGTATATTTTTGTCTTTACAGTAGGTTGCCTATTCGCAGGATAAATTCGTTACCGGTAAGTTTATCCAGTCGTGCTGCTCGTTGTAAATTTAATGCTGTTAAGACAAGGGCCAAATGTTTAAGCTTCACTTTAGTCATGAAGTTATGGTGGTTCATTCTTTGGTTTTTGTCTTCAGCTGCAGTTGCTTGGCCACAGTCCCAATTTAAAGAGTAGAGATTCTGATCTGCCTCGTTATGGAGTCTTTAGTCAGGGCTGCACCATCAGCTTGGACAACAAGGAGAATCTGCATGATGTAAGTCTTTTGGTATAAGTCACATTTATGAACATCTCCAGCAACACATTTGCTTTACCTGCCTAACGTTTGTTTTTTGTTTTTTTATCTAGACAAGTTTTGAATTCAAGAAGCCTACCAAGCCAGTTTCTCGCTGTCGACTGCGTTCAACTGGGGAGGCAAAGGAAGCATTTGCAAGCCGGCCCAACTCTGCCCCTGCTCTTATGGTAACAGTGATTTTGAAATTCCGCCCTTCTGTGTTTTTATTGTTTTATGCGTCTTGATAATGAGCATCTTGACTTAATTTGCTTCGTCCTCCCAACAGCTTTCTCCTACCTCATCCAATCCGCTAGCCTCACCAGACAGTGACAGTCCCTTCACACTGCGACACACATTATTCTCCAGCTTTCCTAATGATGATGACGATGGTTTTTTAGATGTACTTGATGATGTAGAGGTGAGTTTTCATTTCTTTTCTTTTCTTTTTTTTTTGCTTGGAGAAACGTTGATGGGAAGGGGTGGGCTTCTCTAGATTAAAGCATGCAAATAACAGGGTAAATATTAATGTTTTGCTTTCCCTAAAACCGGTAGACTGACTCTGAAGTACCTTCTGCAATGGCTAGTTTGCTCACCGCACCTCTGGTTGCTGACCAAAGCATGGATGCTGCAAACTCTGTAAGTTTGAACCTCCTGACCTTTTGTATGCTTCTTACTGATTTGACACGCATGCCACACTGATTGTGCCCATAGCTGACTTGTTTCATATTTTGCAGCCGGTTCGATGTCGGCCACGAGGGCTCTTTCGCTCACCCTCCATGCCAACAGGAGGTCGTGCGCAGCTTAAAAGGCCCGATAGGCCCAGAGATGAGAACACGCCTGTACGTGTGAAGAGGAGGAGGAGTGTTGCTGGTTCACATGTCACAGCCATGGAGCAGGAGGAAGCTGTTCCTCAACAGGTTGGACCCACCATCTGTGTGACTTCACATAATTTAGTGATGTAACCGTTTCACCCTCGGACCTTCTGACTTCTCCCTCTGTTACAGGTTCAGCGATCAAAATCCTTTAATCATGCAGAGATCGAGAAACTATTGGACACTGACCCTGGTAATGTCATCGGTGATTTTACCAAGGTAAGCTTGTGGCATGTACTACTCTGGCTTCAAATTTTTATTTTGGGAGTAGATATAATAATCTGAATTGTTTAAATTTTTTTTTGACAGCCACCCGCTTTGCCCACGGTGGATGGAAAACATCAAGATTTGAAATACATCACTCCAGAAATTGTAAGTAAACACTTCACTTTATGTAATCTGACCTTTTAACCTGAGCATCCCTGAGTCCTATACAGTATCAAAGTATGTTCATGTTTCTTTCTCCCTCTATTTCTGATATCAGATGTGTGCAGCAATGAACGGACAGTTCAGTGATGTGTTGGAGAGGCTGTTTATCATTGACTGTCGCTATCCATACGAGTATGAAGGAGGGCATATCAAGGTGAGGAAGGTTTGGTTTATATAGACAGTGCCTCAATGTAACCGTTGAAGCCGTTATTTTAATTGTTTCGTTTTTTTAATTTATTTACTGCTAAGTTTTTAGAAAACAGTTTGGGATTTAAGAATGCTCTTAATGTGAAAGATAGTGTTTAATTCTATTTCTACGTAAATGGTGTAGAAACTTGTGACCGAAACAATGAATCTGGACCTTAAATGTTGTGTGGTTACACATGGCATTACTTACATTTTTGTCTTGAATCATTTTTCAGGGTGCTCTTAACTTGCATCAGGAGGACCAAGTGGAGGAGTACTTTTTTAAACAACCAATCCTCTCCAAATCCCCTGAAAAGCGTGTGCTGCTGGTGTTCCATTGCGAATTTTCGTCTGAACGTGGCCCGCGTATGTGTCGCTTTGTTCGTGAAAGAGACCGCTTTCTCAACTTTTATCCCAATCTCCATTACCCTGAACTCTACATACTAAAGGGAGGCTACAAGGACTTCTTTCCCCTACATAAGGTTAGTAATTGCTTCATCTTGGCTCTAAGCTGTTTTCCTATTTTATGGCAGGTATTATAAAATTTTAGATTTCTACTGATTTTGGGTATTTTTCTACAGATGCAATGTGAGCCTCAGAAGTACAGGCCAATGCATCATGAAGACTTTAAGGATGATTTGAAGAAATTTCGCCTGAAGAGCCGCACATGGGCTGGAGAGCGCAGCAAAAGAGACATGTACACCCGTCTTCAAAAGTTCTGAGACAAACGTTCTCAGGTTTACTGCCTAAACTCACTCACACTGTGTTCACCTGATCAGTATGTGGCAATGACCTAATGAAATTATATTTAATATTGTTCAGTTTACCTGCCTGTGGTCAAGCACACCTACTGCCTTAACTCATCCCCACACACACACACACACACACACACACACACACACACACACACACACACAAACACTGCCTGGTCCAGTGGGTTACTGCTGGTGGGTTTGTTTTAACGCTCCCATTTTCTACTCCATTTCAGACCTCAAGCACTTATATTTCTAGTGTTTATGGTGGAGCATGCTCCTTTATATTGTGATGCAAATCTTTGTCCCTGCCATTTTGGTTCTGAGCCATTTATACAGATATTGTAATTAGTTTGAACACATTTAGCCAGTGTTAACTTAATTATGTAAATTCCAGTAATATAGGTCAATATCAGTGGTAATTTTAAAGAACTATTTTAATACTTTTAAAAAATTGACTAAGTGACTGGTGCTGTTCAACTGTGTGAGAAGGCCGGAATTTTTGCATAATAGTGAATGCAGTGTGGGTTTCCTTAGCCATTTTGCACTGCCGTTTTTGTATATATATATATTTTTTTCCCCCTCCAATTTAAAAATATTACATTGCTGATGTTGATTCCTGTGTTTTCAGATTTGACATGAAAGCATAATTTGTATTTAGGTTTGTGGGAGCAACAAACTGTCATTGAACTAGTTTTTGACTGCACTCACTCAGGGGTACAGGCTTGGCTGATTGCTGCTGGTCAGCGTGAGATGACCTTAATGTTCACCAAAATACCCAGCAATAAACATGCATGTAACTTTTTATTTTATTTTTTATATATATATAACAAATTGTATTGTATTCCCCTTCCCTAAATTCTAATGATCTGTTTGTAAGCTGATTTGAGTGCTTTTGGCCGTATGTGGGCCTGTGTGTGAATGTAAGTTGTTAACTGCAATAACAATGTGATGTTTGGGGAATAAACTACTTTAATCTATTTTTGCACATTGTGAATTCTTCCCTGTGGGGTAATATGCTAGTCCAGGTTCTGTTGCTGTCCATGTCCACTTTTTAAAACTTTCTGCCGTGCTGGTCCCCAAAGATGGTAAGTTTTTTTTGGGGGGGGTGGGGTTTACCCCAAGCATCCCAAAAAGACCTCTAATGAGGATTGTCCAGTTTTTTTCTTATGCACTGTAAGCTTAATCTGTGTCAGTATAAAATTTGGTGTTTGGGAAATGTTTTACTTCTATGGGAGCAGTGTATTTAATATTATAGTCTTGGAAACACCTAAATAGTTCTTATACTGGCTAAACCGGCTGAGACAGCTTTTTCTCACTTGGGTAGGAAAGAGACTTAATTCGACGTTTTGTGTCCAGAGGGTGCTAATGGCTGTGGTTTCAGTGTTTAATTTCTAATTTGCAGATCATTAGTTCAAATTCCACAAACACCACAAAGCTGCTACTTTTGGGGACCCCTGAAAAATCCCCTAAACCCTTACCATATCAGTGTATATATTGAGCTGAATATTAGTTATTAATTGAAATTAAACCATTTGAATATGCAATGGTGTAGGAAAACCCACACAGTAGCTCAGAGGTTCAGATGTTTGTCCCAGTGTCACCAAGCTGCTATTGCTGCACTCTTGAGCAAGGCCCTTAACTTTCAACTGCCCAGTTGTATTAAAATGACAATGTCAATTGCCCTGGATAAGGGTCAATGCCATAAGTGTTGGAGATGGATGATACCAGTGCTCCTGTTGACAAGCTGTGATACAAGTATCACAGGGAGCACACAAGTGGAAAACTTAAAATGGCTTTGGATGACTGAACCAGATGTATTTCATACTTTGAATGTCTTTTAAAATTGTGATTTTAAAGATTAAAATATTTTATAGCTTGGGCTTTAGTCACTTTATTGGACACTGATGGTCTCATTTAAATAAAAAGTAGTATACACTGCTTGGGGAAAAAAGGTTAGTTTAACTTACATGCATTTTTGTGTACATGTAAATAGTCAAAACACAAGCTAAGAAATTAAAATAAGTCTCTTTTGGCTTTTTAACCAAAATTTTAACCAAAATCCACCAATGTTTAGCTATTTCATGCTTGTGGTTTGGTACAAAATCCATAAGGGCCAAATGTCATAGCTGAGTAAAGTAGAAACTTGCACACCAAGAGTTTCCATTCAGTGAAATAACACAGTCGCAGTGCCTCTAAATATAAAACCATATCCTTTACTGTCAATGGCAGTTTTGGGCTGTAGCTGCTTTGACAGCCACATCCTGTTATTATGGCAACTTAGTTTTACGGAAGTTTGCCCCATTGTCTTATGATGAGTTTGCTTTTTAATAGCCTAAACAGTGTTTGAATGCTTAGTGTATTATGTGGCCAGTCCTTCTTCTTCTTCTTTTTTTTTTTCTGTTTTTTAAACCCCATCTTATTTTTTTGTGCTTGTGCATCAGATGAAGTTAAAGGAAGTAACACAGCTAGTGCTTTTTAAAATATCTTGTAGGGGCTGTTTTTCTCAGAATCTGGAGAAGTCTACTGTCCTTTTAAATCCAGCATTTGGGCGACCTACAAAAGCTGTGACACAAATTGCAGGTTTCATCTGTCTGCACCTGGGGCTTTGTTGCCTTTGTAGAGGATTTCACAAATTGCATAGATAGTCACTAAATAAATGCACTTTTTTGACTGAGAAAAACACTGGAAATGCTGACAGGAAGAAGGATTTTTTTTTGTTTTTAAAAAAAATTATATGTTTGAATTTAATTTACATTCCATCAAGTTACTAATAAATTGACTTCATTGGGGAAAAAAGTGGGATGTTGAGTGAATACCATCAGTAAAACTAGTCATTCGGCTACTTTACCCTGTTACACTTTTTTTTTGATAAACACTTGTTAATCTGAAGTTTTTTATACGTTGGTCAATGTCTCACTTTCTCATCTCTCAGTCACTGTGGAGGAATTTGACTGATTTGTGCTTCTGCTGGATTGTTAACATAAATTTGACCTGGGGGTTTGTTCCCCTGCAGGGTTAAGTGTATGTCTAGCAGTTGTTCTAACAGCTGCTCTGTGTGTTTGCACACACATTTCAAATACTGCAGATGATATTGTCAAGTCACCACCCAAAACCAAGAATGCAATCTTTCTAAAGAGGCTGGGGGACAGCATTTTGCAATTTGCTGTAATTCTAATCCAAGTTAGTTTTTTTCCTTACCCAATTTTCATTTTCCTCTTTGACTAAGGACCTATTATTAGAAACAGACAACATAACATATAGAAATATTCACTTTTAATACACTGCATTTCTGTAGTAAAAATTTTTTTTTTTTTTTGCACTTAAGGCGAAGCTTGTTTTGTGTGTAAAACATGTTTTAGCTGAGTTAATCACAGAGAAATGTTTTTATAACAGCTCTGTGCTTCTTAGTAGTTTATTCAGTAATTGGAATCAGCCTGAGGCGAGGCAGGCAAACTCTCCACAGACCAGCAGCTGCTGCTGACTTGCACCGTTCATTTCACTTAGTGTCCGATTTAATTAATGTATTTAGAGGTGGAATGTTTGCCGAAATTAAGAGTGATTAACAGAAAAACAGCCTTTGACTTTAACATCTGTCTCACACGTTGTATCATAATTTACGCATTGAGCTCGTGCCGCCACCTAGCGTTACCATGTGTGGAGTCCGACGTTTGTTCCCGGTCATGTGACCAAACCCGGAAGTGTTTTTACTGTTACAATGCAGTGATCAGACAGTCTTCATTAAGTAGATTTTTTTGGGAACTTTCCATAGAAATGTAGAAAATCTGGTAAGCGGTATGTTATCCTAGATAAATGCTCGCATTTCTCTATTGTTTAAAATATATTTAAAGATTTATGTGCAGTTCAGTTTCTTCGGCAACGTTGTTTAAGATGCATGTTAACACGATCATTAAAAATAACATATGCTATTGTTTAGTAACTCTGTAAATCCTTTTCTAGTTTGAAAAAGAAAAAAGAAGAAGTCATGGTGGTCTGCTTTCTTATTCACACCGTGTGTCCGGTGAGCGCGCTCTCTGCCGGTGAGAGCCGCATTCTTTACTCTCGGTTGTTCGGGCCGGAAGAAGACACACAGCTCCAGAGAAGCGCCGAACAACAGCGCCTGACCCAGAAGGAGACTCTCGGGCTCATAGCCAGGTGATATTCTCTGGTCCATAATTAACATTACATTACACTATCACTGTGCGCTGAAGCGGAGAAATCTGTACCCACCATCATTCATATTTAGGAGTATGTTCCCATCAGCTGTCTCTTTTTACCCTCATAACAGCTGAACTATTTCCCTCTTTAATAGTCTCTTTGCAGTGCAGAACAGGGTCGGTTGTCACCAGGGCCGCTGGTATACAGTAAATGGGCTAACAGAGCTCAATCCCCTTGTCTTCCAATGATAAAGGGACATCAGAACAAGGTTTTACCCAAATGTAGAGGTTAAAGACAGATTATGTTCGTGCAACAGCACCAAAACATTGTTGTAAGAAATATACACAAAATGACACAAAGAAGTGTGAATGACATGATTTCATTCTAGATTCTTATCAATGTCATCCATGTCAGGAATTTCCTTGGAGTGAACCATTCTCCGGATGTTGTGGGCATTGGGGTTGTCTTGTCGTATTGACTTTTGCCATCCTATTGGCTGATTAGAAATCTGCACGAATGAGTAAAGTGCTTTGTGTATCCGATCAAGCATAACTTTATGGCCACAGATCCATCATAACTTCATGGCCGCCTGCCTAATATTGTGTTGGTCCCCTTTTTGCTGCCAAAACATTTCTGACCCATTAAGCATTAACAGCATTAACTCCTTCAGCAATTTGAGCTACAGGAGCTCGTCTGTTGGATCGGACCTCACGTGCCAGACTTCACTCCCCACAAGCATCAATGAGCCTTGGCCTCCCATGACCCTTTTGCCAGTTCACCACTGTTCCGTCTTTGCAGCAGTTTTGATAGATACTGTCCATTGCAGACCTGAAAAAAAACCCCTCCACAACAGCTGCAGTTCTGGAGAAGCTCTAAACCACTCATCTAGACATCACAATTTGGCCCTTGTCAAATTCTTTCAAATCCTTATGCTTGACCATTTTTCCTGCTTTAAACATATAAACTTTGAGGACAAAAAATCCATTTGCTGCTTAATATACCCACCCACTAACAGGAGTCATGATGAAAAGATAATCAGTGTTAATAATTTTACCGATTATAATGTCATAAAGTTATGCCTGATAGGTGTATATCATCAGATGTAATAACTGTTTGGGTTACAAACAGTAGTGAAAATAGCACTTTTAAGTGAGTCTAGATTTAAGTGACTTTGAACGTGGCATGGTTGTTGGTGCCAGACGGACTGGTCTGAGTATTTCAGAAACTGCTGATCTACTGGAATTTTTACACACAACTATCTCTAGGGTTTACAGAGAATGGTCCGAAAAAGAGAAAATATCCAGTGAGCGGCAGTTCTGTGGGCGCAAATGCCTTGTTGATGCCAGAGGTCAGAGGTGAATGGCCAGACTGGTTCGAGCTGATAGAAAGGCAACAGCAACTCAAATAACCACTCGTTACATCCGAGGTATGCAGAAGAGCATCTCTGAACGCACAACAGGTAGAACCTTGAGGCGGATGGGCTACAGCAGCAAAAGACCACACCGGGTGCCAGCTAAGAACAGGAAACTGAGGCTACAAATCGCACAGGCTAACCAAAATTGGACAAAAGATGATTGGAAAAACGTTGCCTGGTCTGATGAGTCTCGATTTCTGCTGCGACATTTGGATAGTAGGGTCAGAATTTGGCATCAACAATATGAAAGCATGGATCCATCCTGTCTTGTATCAACGGTTCAGGCTGGTGGTGGTGTAATGGTGTGGCACACTTTGGGCCCATTAGTACCAATTAAGCAGTGTGTCAAAGCCACAGCCTACCTGAGTATTGTCCATCCCTTTATGACCACAGTGTACCCATCTTCTGATGGGTACTTCCAGCAGGATAACGCGCTATGTCATAAAATGCGAATCATCTCAGACTGGATTCTTGAACATGACATTGAGTTCACTGTACTCAAATGGCCTCCACAGTCATCAGATCTCAATCCAATAGAGCACCTATGGGATGTGGTGGAACGGGGGATTCGCATCATGGATGTGCAGCCGACAAATCTGCAGCAACTGCGTGATGCTATCATGTCAATATGGACCAAAATCTCTGAGGAATGTTTCCAGTACCATGTTGAATCTATGCCACGAAGAATTAAGGCATTTCTGAAGGCAAAAGGGGTATTAGTAAGGTGTACCTAATAAAGTGGCCGGTGAGTGTATATTTGATTAAAAATGACTGTTTTGGCCATCATTCTGCACACTTTTTATTTTTTTTTTAAGAAAGTTTCAGATTTTTTTACATTATCTAAATAATTTATTAACTAAGCGTTTGCTTTGAATTTAGTAAGTGAATTCATTCCTAGTTTGCTTGCTATTCAGGCAATTTTCTTTTGATAAATGTCCTCTACATTGTTTGCTGTTTTTGCATGCTTTCAAAGTTTGTAAGGTATAATGACTTTGATAGCCAAAAAAGAATATAATTTTTTTTTATCACTGTTTGTGCCCTCACAATGAATAATAATGTTTTTCATTTTTGAAAAGGCTGCACTGTATTATATCAAAGCTGCATTATGTTATCACAATAGCTCCTCCAGAAGTCTATGCATCGCTATCTAAACTCAGGGAGCACTTTAATATGATCATTGTACTAATGCTGCGTAAGGCCTCCTTCTGATCTTGAAACAGATTCCAGATTTTTCAGGTGCACTTTCATGCAGTCAGGTGACTGAGAAGCACCTGAAGTTGTTCAACTTTAACCATTGTGGTCCAACCTTTACATTGTGACATGGTGCATTACTATGCGCAAAGTAGATGATGGTAAATTGTGGTCATGAAAGGCTGCACATGGATAGAAACCAAACTCAAAATAGTCTGTGGTATGCAACAATGATTGGCTGGTAATAAAGTCCATTGTGTGGTGAGAAAACATTCCTCACACCTTTAGACCACCTCCACCAGCCTGGATTGAACACAAGGCAGATTGAGTCTGTCTCTACCATCTGTGTCTCTCAGCAGAACCTGAGATTCATCAGAGCAGTCCAGTTTAAGTGAACCTATGCCTACTGCAGCCTGAGCTCTCTGTTCTTTACTGATACAGGTGGAAGCTGATTTGGTCTTCCACAGTTATAGAAATAGTCAAACCAGTGGGTCTTACACAAAAGAATCAAAATCACAGAGATTAAATTTTCCCCTTACTGGCGTTTACACTATCCAAAGTTGGTGGAGAATGTTATGCATGATTTTATGCATTGCACTGATGCCATCCTATTGGCTGATTAGAAATCTACATGAATGAGTAAAGTGCTTTGTGTATACACCGATCAAGCATAACTTTATGGCCGCCTGCCTAATATTGTGTTGGTCCCCCTTTTGCTGCCAAAACAGTTCTGACCCATTAAGCATTACCTTCCTCAGCAATTTGAGCTACAGGAGCTCGTCTGCTGGATCGGACCACACGTGCCAGACATCACTCCCCACATGCATCAATGAGCCTTGGCCTCCCATGACCCTTTTGCCAGTTCACCACTGTTCCATCCTTGGACCACTTTTGATAGATCCATTAATACTGCAGACCCGGAAACACCCCACAACAGCTGCAGTTTTGGAGAAGCTCTGACCCACTCATCTAGACATAACAATTGTCCCTTGCCAAATTTGTTTAAATACTTACGCTTGCCCATTTTTCCTGCTTGTAACACGTCAACCTTTGAGGACAAAATGTCCACTTGCTGCCTAATATATTCAACCCACTAACAGGTGCCATTAGGAAGAGATAATCTGTGTTATTCACTTCACCGTTCATAATGTTATAATGTCATAACGTTATGCCTGTACATCATCATACGTCATATCTCTTTGGGTTACAAACAGTAAAGCTTTTTATTGTAAGTTTATCAGAAAGCTTTTAATTGTAAGTTTCATTTTCATATCAAACCATGTTTAAAAATGTAAGAGAAAATGAAGCTTACAAAACCATTATAGTCCCAAAAATATCTACTTGGCTGTAGTTGCTAATCGCAAGTGCATTTTATCTAAAATTGTTTCTTCTTTGGGCTGCAAGGGACTCACATGTAGGTGATGCACATCACTGTGCCATGTGGGGAAAGTTTGATAATAGTGCTTTGAACAATGTACTCTTACTCCTCCTCCTGGAATCCTGAGTTTCTCTCTCTCTTTCTTTTGTCTGTTTGTCTGTCAGGCAGGTGCGCAGTGCTGTGTCTGCAAGCCGGGAGGCGTCAGGCAGAGTGTTCGTGGAGGCTGGGCTCGGTGAAGAGGCCATGGCTTTGAATGATGCTGAATATGGTGTGTTATCTTTGGCTCACAGGGAGCCTTTTGCAGATCGCTGTGTTGCTCTGTGGCTTGGGGTTCAGGCTTTGGCCTTCACATTGGTGTGTCAGCCACATGAGAACCTGCTGCTTGCTGAGGGATCTCTGCGCAACCTGACGCGTCATTGCCTGGAGGAACTGCGTCTGCTTGGACCTGGAAGTGAGGTGTGTGAGGATGATTAAGAGTGACCATTAAACAGTTTTCTAAAGAAAATTATAATATTTATGCACAAGCAAGAGTTGTTTTGAGTTGTTTGTGTAACTCTCATCTCACATGCTGCTTCATTCAGAGATACAGGACATTTAATTTAACACTTGAACAAACTGGAGATTATTTTATTTAAACACGAGTTTGAAGCCGGTTAGATTTAAAACTTATTTAAAACATGCTGTATGAAAATTGAAGTTAATAATGTACATGTTTGCTGCCCCACACTGATTTCAATGTGGGATTTTGTCAGACACACACACACACACACACACACACACACACATATGCAAAAAAATCAGGTTAGCTGAGCTCAACTTTATGTCTTCATGACCTATTGTATAAATTACAGCAATGCTCTTTTCACTGTTCTTTTTTCCAGACCACTCCCCAGACTCCGAAACCGTCAAGCCAATAAATCTGGATATTTCAAATTACAGTTATTGTTATTTTTGCAGTTCACCACAGAATGTAGGAGTTGAAATTCTACTGTAGGAGATGCATCTTTTTTATATGCAAGAGACCCTTTTTAATAGTCCAAAAGTAATTGGGCAAACTGACATAATCATAATTAAATTGTCATTTTCAATACTAAAAATAAAAAAAATCACCAGCATCAGTTACTGAAGTCTTGAACCTATAGAGATCACCATGTTCTGGATTTATTTTCTGGTGATTCTCTGTCAGGTCTTTACTGCAGCTGTCATTAGTTAATGCTGGTTCTTCTGGCATTATTAATAAAATTAATAATATTAATGCATATTAATTTGGGTTCAGGCCTGGTGACGATTTGGCTGTTGCAGAGCAGTCAACTTCTTTACTTTAAAAAAAAACGTTGTTTGCTTTCAGACTATACATTGCACCATTGTCCATCTGCACTGTTAAGCACCACCCAAATAGTCCATACCCATTTCATCCCAGCATTCTGGTACAAGATGATCTTCTGGATGTTGTTTTAGAAGTGTCTGGATTTTTTTTTCTTTCTGTTTATGAGGCTTTCCAATGGCATCTTGGGGTAAACCTTCTGTACTTACACTAATGGAAATTTCTCCTCATTGTTGATACAGAAATTCATACTCCCTTGATGGTGTTCTTGATCCGAACAGCTGTTCTAAAAGGGTTTTTCTGTCACCCTTTTTCATCTAACACGGGTGTTTTTTGCACCCAATTGGGCCTTTTGGTGTTCCTGAGCTTGAATGTATAATGTACAAAATAGTTGATTTGTGATGGGTTTGCTTTAATTTGAGCTTAATCATGATACCTAAATGGCAATGACAAATATTTGGACTTCATAATTGAGATAGTAAAAGATTCCTAATGCAAATGCCACACTCTTGACCTTTTACCTCCTAAGTTACCTCCTACTTGTGAAGTGAAATAGGGAAATAAGAATGCACTACTGGATTTATTTCCTACATTATTTACCTGACTTTGTTGTAAATACGCTTCATTTCGAGGTTGTACCTTGAATATTCATTATTCCAGTATTATTTCAGCTCCAGTATGTTGTCTTAGACAGCTAAATAAAATAACAACACAGGACCTAACCATTAATATTTGCTGCTCTCACTGGCAGTAGAATGTATTGGTTTCTCATCCCTTACTTTATTTAAATCAAAATCCTGCTTTCCACATACTGTACATAGCCTTAAACAGGTGTGCGGTGGATTACCTTGGTAAAGTATTATGGCCACATACTTTCTTCCTCTCCCACTAGGTCGAGATTTCTTGTCCACAGATAAAGACTTTCTTCCACAGGTATCAGAATTTTCAGTGTCATAGCACCCACGTTTTGGAATTCTCTTCCACACAGCTTCAGTAACATCTCATCTCTCTCTTAATTAAATCAGTCTTCAATCAGTCTTTCATCAGTAACAAGGCAGTTCTTCTGCTTTTATAAATCTATTCCTGTTTATATCATACCTTTATTCAACAAATCATATCTCCATTATATCTTGTTGTGAAAAATTATACAGTATTATACTGTTTTTTGATTCCTGAATGAGTTTTGATGTTGTTGTTCTTCTTATTTAAAATAGACTGTCTGTCATACACGTTTTTTCCCATTGGCTGACACTGTCCTCATCCTCAGGTGCTGCTAAAAAGTGACCGGGTGGATGCAATGCTTCAGAGGCTTCTTCCCCATGGGCAGCTCCTGTTCCTTAATCATCGTTTTGCATATGCCTTGGACAAAGAATTATCCAGCTACACAGGCAAATAAAACATCTGGATTTTTCCTGCAGGTATTAAGAAAAGTTTCACTTTGAAGACCGAATGAAACTAAGTGACAGTTTTATACACCGTAGAGCCCACAGATGTCCTGCCAGTAGTGTTGCTTGTGTTTGGTTCTACAGTACATGTTTAAGACAGTAATATCAGCAGTATCAAGGAGAGTGTAAATGAGTATGGCAAATTCATATCTTAGTGAAATATGATTCATAACGTGTTCAAAATATAATAAACGTGATAATGAACGTTGTTCCTGTGTGCGCTTTTCACCGCTCCTCATTTCCATGAGGGGGCAGTGTTGTACCTCTGGATTTACTGACAATGATTGACAATCTGACATTCTTCACTGTCACGTTCTTACCTGAAATGCTGAAACTAAAAACAAAAGTGATGTGTGAATTGGCAAGAACTTTTGATAACATTGTGTCATCAATTCCAACTTGAAATCTTGGCTCTGTGAAGTTTATTGTGAGTATTGAAACGATAAGCTGTTTGTGATTGAGCTAATGAGGATAAGTAGCGATTGCAAAATCTGTCTTTAAATATGTGTGAAACAGGGCAGGTCTTTCCATTTCATTGGCATTTACCTAGTCTCGGTTTATTTGATTTGGCTTATACCTTCAGTTATTTAGCAACACATTTCTAATCTTTATTCAAACTTGGCCCCAAAAATGGCAGCACAGTGTAGATGTAAAAAAAAAAAACGATCTTTATTTGTGTTAGCAACATTTCATTTGGGAATATTTGAAGCTACAGTAAATAGGATTTGTTGCAAGTTATTTGACTCTTTGAATTAGTAATCATTTATAATCAGCCTGGCCTGTTGTGAGTTGCTCTGATAATCCTATTTCAGGTGGGAACTTGTGCCAAATTTGTACCCATACAGCAGAATATATTAACATAGTTTTTCTAAACACCTGACCATCACATTTGCATGTGGTTCATTCCCAAACTGTTCCTACAGACATGGAAGAACACATTTATATAGAATGTCTTTGTAAGCTATAGCATTTTCCCTACACTTCAGTGGAACCTGAACACCTCCGGGATGAACTGAAACACCAACTGCACTGCAGGCCTTCTCGCCTGACCTCACTAATGCTGTTGTGGTTGAATGGCTATAAGTTTCCAGAGTCATGCTTCCAAATCTAGCAAAATGCCTTTCTAGAAGAGTGTAGCTTATTATACCAGTAAATGTGGACTAAATTTGGAACATGATGCTCAAACATCACATTTGGGTGTGATGGTCAGGTGTTCACCAACTTTTGGCCATATGGTGGTTATCAAGCTCAGGTACTGTACATCGGATCAGGAGGGGGAGTGTGAGAGTCAAATAAATGTATATATTATATATACAATATTACACTTTATTTGTGTTTTGCTAAAAAGGTATTTGTTAAAATAGTCAGCTGATTTATCCTTATTGTGGTGTTTTCATCATTACCCGGTTGATGTTGTTTAGCTGAAGAACTCATGATAACAAACGCCTAACGTGAAGTGCTTGCAAATTCTTGAATTTCAACCTTGGTTTCATTTGGTGATAGTGATTAATGAGGGTTCATACTAAAGCATTTTTCTCTCTTTCATACAATACTTAGTGGCTGTGGCTGTAACTGTGACTGCTGAAACCAATGAGCAGTCACATCACTATAAACTGCTACTACCATACAGAATAGTACATCAATACAGTAATCCCCCGCTTGACCGCGGTTCGAATCTCGCGCCCCCGGTTTATCATGGAATTGCATTTGCCAAAAAAACTTATAGGAAATTGTTTTTATGGAGTTTTATGTTAAAATAATGAAATGTATTAATAAAAATATAACTATTAATTATAAAATTAAGTAAAATGTTAATACAGTACTGTATACAGTAAATAGCATTGGGCAGTTTTGGAAAGTAACCACCGCAGTAAACGAGGGGATTACTGTACACCATTTTATGCATAATAGTTAGTGTGCATTATGTTAGTAAATCTGTATAGTAAGTGCATTACTATTTGGGACACAGCCTTCTATCTGAATGTGAGCCATGTTTAATGAAAGAAAGGCAATGTACAACCTACATTATCAAATATAAAACATTTTTTGGAAGATTGCAAAATTCCAAAATCTTTCAGACTCTGCAGAACCACGTTATGGAGTAAAAGCTGTTTGTGAAACAGCTGCTGCCGCTGAATACCCGCCATAAAAATCTCTTTGTTCTTTTCAGCATGATTATACATTGAGCAACCATAACATTAATACCACCTGAGTGATATTGTGTTGGTCTCCCTTGTGCTGCCAGAACAGCTTTGACTTGTCAAAGCATGGACCTGCAAGAGCTCTGAAAGTGTGCTGTGGTATCTGGCACCAAGACGTAAGCACCAGATTTTTTACGTTGTTTAAGATGCCAAGTCAAAACTGATCTGAACTCTTTCATGTGTCATGTTTCTCATCCCATTCCTGAATTTTGGACTTGCCTGTTAGGGTGCATTATCCTGCTAAAAGAGTCTACTACCATTATGGAATACTGTTGAGATACAGGGATGAATTGGTCTGTAAAAATGGTGGTAGGTGCCAATGTAAAATCCACATGAATGCCAGAATCCAAGTTTTCCCAGTAGAACATAGCCTACAGCATCACACTGCCTTCACCGACTTGCCTTCTCCACACACTGTATCATGGTGCCATTTAAGTCTCGTGCGCACACACACAAAAAATGTGATTCATCAGACAAGACCACCTTTGAAGCTTACATCCCCTTTGTAGGAGCTTTAGGTGGTGGACAGAAGCTGGTCTTCAGCTATGCAGCTCCATACACAGCAAGATTGACACCTAACAATTTGGCCCTCATCAAATTCTTTCAGATCTTTACACATATCCAATTTTTCTGCTTCCAAAAACTTTACTTCAGAGCTGATTGTTCACTTGCTGCCTAATATGTCCCACCCCTCGTATCACTATAATGAAATAACCAGTGCTATTTCACTTGGCCTCTAAGTGGATTTAATGTTCTGGTTGATCAGTGTCTATGTCTCTGTAGCACTGTGGTTCTGCCTTCCATGCACAGATTTGCATAAATGTCTTCAAAACATGATCAAGGTCACTTTGTCATTCTTTAATGTTCCAGATAGTTTCTTTACAAAGCTCCCGAGGCAAAATGTGACAAGACACAAGATTAAGGGCAGCATTAATATAGAGTTCATTACTGTAGAGAAAATAATTTCAAAATGCTACTGGGTAGTAATCCACAAACACAATTATTTCAAAAATCATAGAAAATCTCTCACCATATTTACATCTGTCTCAACTGTGAAATTTGTCATTCAACCCAGTAATGATGCTTTACTAAATTAGAGCTATTTTCCCTTCCCTGACTGTAATAAATGGCAAGAGTAATCACATTTATATTGGTTTCTTAATACGTTCCTATTTTATACCCGGGTATTTAGACTTTTTTAATATTTTGCATAAATAATACAAATATCTACACTATTTACTGACTAAATTATTGGATTGTAGAATACAGTAACTACACATAGTACATATATAATTAATGTTTTTTCTTGGTACATATCTAAATATTGTTAAGAGCCTTCATTTGCTCTTCTGCTTTCTTTTTTATCAGTTGTCTTAGATAACACTTAGTCACCAACAACTTCCCATTTCTCTGAAAATACATAAAAAAAAAAAATATGTGGCCAACCATTGAAATTTGTCTTCTCCTTCTTTTAAAACAATTTACACACTTTTTGTTTTTACCTCAACTGTCTTTTCTAATGAAAGACACAATAAACCTTGGAACGAATGGAACATCAAAAATTGGAGTTGGTGTGGATTTGAGGTTTGAACTGTCAGTTCGGGTCTAAAGCTGGACATCAAATATTGAAATGAATGTGAGTTTAAATTAAACTGCATTTGTATCCTTTAGTGTCTTCATACTGGCTGCGAGCGGCTTTGAATGCTTTCCCTTTCAGTTTTTATCATCGAGAAGCACTGAGGGCTTCACAAGACTGCTAAACCAATGTAGCTTTCTGCAACATCCATGGACTGGACAGAAGAAAAGGAAATAAAATACTTTTGCTTTTTGATCTTCCTCCTGCCCTCTACTATAGATCATCCTAGCTCTTGGGTTCGAACGGAATTAAACTGCATGTTGGTAAGTTTGCTCAGTCTCTTTTTTATATTTGAGACTGGATAAAAGTTCAAGAATAACATATCTAGCAAAAAAAAAGTCCCCTCAATGATATCATTCGAATTTCATGGTGCAGATTATTATAGTACACACTGCAGTTTCTAAACAGTCCCGGTGCAGCCATGCTACAGTAAAATCCATGTTATTTTAACATCAGCAAATTATTCTGGTCCTCCTCAGCCCCAATGCACTGATGGCTGTAGAGAAACAATATCATGACAAGCTGTAATCACTACTCAAATACCTTTTAAAGGGGGCTTTGTATAATTATAATACCAACACCAATGTATAATTAAGCAATATTGCACAAGCAAAAGTGCGGTTATGCTGAATGTCAGCACAGCTGTGATTCGGACGTAGGCAGAAGCCCGCAGATAATCATATTCATCAGCATAAAGACCTGAGTATTTAAAGTTTGTTTAAATTTGGCACAATCACATCAACATGAAAAACAAAAGTCTCCGACCTGCTTCCATAAACACTAAGGCTACAGTAATGTAAAATGCCACACTGTACATTTCATATGTTACATTAACACAGTTAACAAGGACCTCTATATTGAAACCCTGCACCTGGGAATTATTAAGATAAAAATAATCATTGCACTGCCTCACTTTACAAACCCTGCACAAACTGTATAGTTAGTTTCATAGCCTTTATTTTATTTTCCTAGTGTTTATAGTTTTTCATATTTTTATAGCACCAGCACAGTATGACAAATTCCTTGTACATGCAATCCATTATACTTGGCAATAAAGATTTTTCTGATTCTGAATGTTAATATATAAATTGTGTTTAATATAGTACTGCACATGCACTCATAGGAGGAGTCTAGAGTGGATACAAAAGAAAATCAATCTCTGAATACTTCATCTTAGATATTAAACCGTGTCCCCTAATGGCATTTTTTTGGACTCAACCCCACATATCCCTCCTTGTCATCCTTACAGTCAAACATGCTCTCCTTTTGTTTTATAGTAGCAAAGAAACTTATATTACTGAATTGGAAGAATCCTCACCCACCCAGTTATTCTCATTGGATACATGACCTGTCGCAATTTATTCAAGTAGAAAAGATCAGATTTACATTACATGGTATTACGGAAAAGTTTAACACCACCTGGCAACCATTCTTATTGTATTTAAGAGAAAGAGGAACGGGAAAAAAATAAAATCCTGTTCTCTTTGTTTAGACTTTTTGAGCTCTTTCCCTTTCCCCCTGACTTCTTGGTAGATGTAAAAAGGAAAAAGGAGAACATATATTTTTGAGAGTGTCAATGTACTTAGGTGCAAATCTTTTTATTTTGTTTTTGTTTTTTTCTTTCTCCTGTTCATGATGCTCACATTCATGATTGTGATTATATGTATAACTTGGGAAGAGAGAGACAAATGTTTTGTTGTTGGACTAAATTAACCACTGTTCCATTGTCTCTCTCGCCTATGTGTCCTTCTGTTTGAGTGCATCAATAAAAAAAGATTTGGACTTAGAGTGGATACAAAAGAATTCAATATTATCAGTGTCACTGAGATAATAATCATCCTTATCCTGATGTTTGATGTGAAAATCGATTGAACCCATTCACCTGAATCTAAATGTATCCAATGTAATAATAAAAATAATGATTTAGTGTGTTATATACATATTAAATGTTCATTATTGTAATTTTATTGAAATAAATTTGAAAAATGTATTGGTACTACAATAGTACCAATCTAATTATCTAATTTGACCATTTTTCACAACTAAACACTTTGAACACAGTTTAAAAACATTTATTTAAGACAAGCTTCCATGTTTTCATTTAATCATGTGTAATAATTATTGTGAAACAAACACTAAATAAGACTCAGAACATTTTCGGGGTAATAGACTGCAGTTTAATTAGGTTTTGTATATTTCTATGGGAGTTTATATCAATTATTTTACTCAAACTTACAAATCATCTCTCAACTCAAGAATTCAGGCAAGAACAAAATGCATAGAATTCTGCTTGGATGTAGACAGATATCCCTCTGCTGTTCTGTTTGGGGATCCTAATTTTTTTTAGTATTTTTGGCAAAATCTAAGGGACTTGGGAGGGTAATCGTCCCAAGTACCTCAGATTTTCTCAAAGGATCTCTTAATTTTTTTTACAAACATTCTTTGATATAATAACTCTTTATTATGTGGTATCTGGTCTATTATAACCAGATGTACGAATAGCGATAAATAGGACATACAGGTTAAAAGTATTTACTGAAGTAGTAGTAGTATCTACTGAAATGCAAGATTAGGGACAAATGGGAGCTATTTCTAAGCCAACTAGTAATATTACAGGCTCTTGTAGCGCCTCATTGAAGATAGGAAGGTAAACAGTAAACTGGGATGAGAGGGGTCCCTAATGATGCCTCTAACCCTCTGAAGGCAGTGCTTATTGTGAATTTCTTTAATTGATGTGTTGAGCAGTTTCCACTGCTCAATGCAGAAACTTCTTGTTAATACTGAGTAGTTGCTGTATGCATGCTGTCAGAATGCTCTCAAAAACTAAAAGTTGATCATTATTTGTGGAGAGAGGTGAGCCATTTCAGTCTCCTCAGAAAAAATGTGCTATTGGTGCCAAAGGTGAAATCATCAAAAATGTGACCTCCCAAGAACTTGAAAATGTCTGGCCTTGCTGATTGGATAGTCACAAGTTCAAATCCCAGCATCACATAAGCTGCTGGGCCTTTCAGAAAGGCCATAATACCTCAAATGCTTAATTGTAAACATGAGCTAAATGAGCTAAGTTGCTTTGGATAAGGGTGTCTGCCAAATTCTATAAATGTAATGATATCAACATGACTTTTCTTTTCGAAGTGTAAAATAAGTTTCTTGTTTTTGGGGGTTTTGTTGGCCAGACTATTTTTTGACACACCACTCTGTAAGGGGCAGAACCCTGTGTTTGTAAGCCATTTCTTATTTATTGTTGACAAGACAAACCTTTGCATGTCATCTGCAAAGCCTGATTATGGTGTTAGAGCAAGAGGAAGGACAGTTTTGTACAGGAAGTAGAGGAGATGGTTGAAAATCTTCTACTACACATTTTCAAGCTTCACGTACTTTGGCCTGTCTGTGAGAAAGGTGAATGAGCTTGTTGATAAAACTGGCTGAAATGGCAATCTACATAATTACTTATTATAAATTGAAATGGCTTTTTACTTATTATGTTAGTATGAGTCAATAAAGAATATAACTCAGTGTCATGCAAGTGCATCCAACCCAAGCTATGTATATGTTTCAGATACTGTTCACACAAGCTCTGTTTGAACCACTTTTAAAGTAAATGAAGCATCAAGGCAGGAAACATCAAGGCAGAAATACATGACTTTATACTTATGTTTTACTATTAGACTCCAAAAGATTTAGCGTGATTTGATTTAACGTGTGCTTTTGTATTTTTTTTTTTTCATTAGGCTGACATGTGTTCACACTTCCTGTCATACTGTTTTGCAAATGAGTGTGCAGCTATAAACCCATAGAGATAGAAAGAAAAATATTATATTAATAACACAGAGACGTTTAAGTAAACAGTTGTAACGTGTTAACACAGTTTAGCAGTTTCACAGATTTGTGTGAATTTGCTTTGATTATGTTTGTGAAGGCTGGAGCAATGGGAACATACAAATTTGCAGATATTTTTATGCATAGGTCTGTGTTGGAACATGAACAATAACAGTGTTATATGACATTTATTTAGAGTTATGATAATGTTATCCTTCTCCTTTCTCCTTTTTTCCTTTTTTTAACATTACAAAGTTTTTACAACTTATGCAAATTGACCCAGATCTGTGTGCTCTAAAATAATTCATTCCTGTTGATGCATCTCTCTTTACATGAAAACTACTCAGTAAGGCTGCGACTAATGATTATTTTGATAATCAATTAATCGGACGATGAATTTTTTCGGATTCAAAAAATACGGATTCAAAATTGTTAAATAAATAAATTATATATAAAGAAATGAACAATGTATGTATAATATAATAATAACTGTCTTTAATTCTGACATGTTAAAGCTTATAGTGGCTGCTTGCATGGGAGATTTATACTTCTGAACAAATTCACTCATTTTCTCACTCTTTTCTTCACTTCTTTCTTTCTGTAAAAAAACAAAAAACATTTGAGTATGCAAGGTGTAAATTGTGTAAGTCAACATTTGTATTGTTTTTAATAAAAATTGCAGATAGCAAACTGACAACCATGCGTTAAAACAATACAGACATTTTGTTTAGTTGTGAAGATATAAGCATCTGGAATATAGAAAATGACATTCTGTATAATAAAGTGATATATGCACACATTAAATATACAAACATTGAAAACAAGCATTTGAACTTAGCAAAGCCACAGTAAATTACTTTTGAAAAGATGTAAGTCAACTGTAGCAGACAAATGCTAGAAAAAGAGATGAAACGGAGAAACGCAGCAAGATAACTGGCTTGAAAAGAAAGTAAAAACGATACATTGGTGTACAAATGCATAAGCATTCGCTGAAAATCACAACAGTGACTAAAAGATGTGATCGTTTACTGCTGCTGTTATTTGCTGCTTTTAGATTTGGTGTTTGTTCGCACTGTTTTAATTGAATCCATCACCATGTCGTGAGCAAGCTGATGCTTGCGAGTCATGACAATACAGATCCAGTGCGACTGTTCCGAAGTTACAAACGGTTTACACAATAGCACTTCATTACACAATACCAATTTTACATGATGAGGATTATACAGTTTTTGCTTACTGTGCTTGATGTTTCACCTTCATCCTTGTTACCAGTGTTTTCTTTTTCTACTGCCGGTTGACCCTATACTCTCCGCCATTTTCGCAGGCGGCTGTGTTATCTTGCCGGGATGATTAGTCATAGCAGCCCTACTTCTCAGCAGTGAGTGGAAGTGAAGAGATGGATATAAATAACAGATAAAAGTAAAAGAAGCAATGATACTTAAGTGGCACTTATATAATCTCCATAGGACATGCAGTTAAACAATACATTCAAATGGCAGTTATGGTAACATAAATGCTCAATAAACGGCAGTTAATTGTAACAATAGCTATAGCTTCTATAAATGATAAAAGCAACCTAACTTGTTTTGCAACATTAAATGCAACTATACCATAAACTCTGTAGTATTTAATAACAACAGCAATTGTAGACAATACTGACAATAAGTGGAATTAAACACTTCTAGAATAATAATAAACTTTAGCATAGTATCCTGTCATTGGTCATTTTTCTATATCAGCAAGCCCTGTTTTATTGATTATATGTCCTGCTTTTTACAAAACCCCTAGTGGCTTGGTAGCATGAGACACAAGGCAATAAAGCATGTACAGTAAAAACTGATTTCATTCCAGGTAGCTAATTAACTACATTGCTAATTTAATTTGCCAGACTATAATAACAGTATATAATGTTGTCAAAGAATGAAGATGACCTTATATAATGTAGCTAATTGAGAAATAATTACTGTTAGTTATTTTATACATAGATTACATTTTCTTGTTTCTCGTTTTTCTTATTCCTAAATAGATTAATATGTATATATCATAATACTTTATAACAGACTAAATGTTTTGCCATTTCATTTATTCAAAAGGGGAAAGTGTGCGTGTGCGTGTGTGTGTGTGTGTGTGTGTGTGTGTGTGTGTGTGTGTGTTTAATGAATTTGATTAGTATTCAGTGTTTGCTATTTAATTACTCCAAGTGTGTCACTGTCAGAGCACACAATTACAGATAAGAAATTATTTCAGAGAATACTGCTGCCAGGCACTTGATGTGATGTGTGTTTTGAGATTCTCCCATGCTGACCATGATTATATTAGGAATCTGATCACCTTATGGGCACAGGACCACCCAAAATTGGCAGTTGAAGATAAGAAAACAAATCACCTGTTCCCCCAATCTTTAACTGTCCAGTTTCGGCTCAGTTTCTCTCTTGGCTGAGAGGAGTTGAACCAGATGTGGGCGTCTGCTGTTGAAGTTCATGCACCTCAATATTTGACGTGTTTCTGAGACACTCAGCTGTAAGGCCATTCTGGTTATTCTGGTTATAGTTTGATAATTTTCATTAACAACAAAGTATTTCAGTTTGCAGACCTTGCATTTACAGGACGTTTTTAATGTTTTGTGCATCATTCTGTGTAAATTCTAGAGAAGCCTGTGTATGAAAATCCCTGTAGATCAGAAGTTTATGAAATACTTAAACCAGCCTATTGAGACCCAACAACTATTCCATGGTTAAAATAATAGATTTTTTTTTACATTGTTACGTTTGAAACAGTTTTTAAGTGATATTCCTCTAAAAATAACTCAGCATGCAGCCATTATTGTCAAAATAGCTGGCAACAAAAATGAATACACCCTAAATGATAACAGCTGTATGTCGTGCAACTATGCAAAGCCATATGTCTTATTTATTATGTTCATGTTTTTGTCTGCTTGACACGACCATACAAATGTGTATATCTTCTATTAAAGCAGTTAAAATTTGGTGCTTTGAGTACAATTCTCTCATACTGACCACTGGATGTTCAACATGGCACATCATGGTAAAGAGGATTTTAGAGAATTAGATTTGTTTCTCTCCACAAAGATGGCCCAGGCTATAAGAAGATGGGTAACACACTAAAACAGTTACATTTACAGTTACAGTGCAGTGGCCAGGGTCATACAGAAGTTTTCCAAGTCGGGTTCCACTCGGAACATGCCTTGCATGGGTCGAGCAAAGAAGTTGAGTCCTCATGCTGTGTGTCAGGTGCAGAAGCTGGCTTCAAAATACATACACGAGTGCTGCCAGCATTGCTTTAGAGGTTGCAGAAGTGGAAGCTCTGCTTGTCAGTGCTCAGACCATACACAGCACACTGCAACATGTTGGTTTGTATGGCGGTTGTCCCAGAAGGAAGCCTTCTCTGAAGCTGACTCACAAAAAAGCCCACAAACAGTTTACCGAAAACAACCTGCATGAATTACTGGAACCGTGTCCTGTGGTCTGATGAGACTAAGATACTTCAACTTGTTTGGCTCAGATGGTGTCCATCATGTGTGGAAACGGCCTGGTGAGCAGTACCAAGAAAATTGTGTCTTGGGTGCAGTCAAGCATGGTGGTGGTAGCATCATGGTCTGGGGCTGCATGAGTGCTGCTGGTACTGGGGATCTGAGGTTCATTGAGGGAAACATGGATTCCGACCTGTACTGTGACATTCTGAAGCCAAACATGAAGCCCTTTCTTCAGAAACTGGGCCAAACGGCGGTTTTCCAAAATGAAAACAACCCCCAAAACACCGCCAAGATGACAACTGCGTTACCAAGGAAACTGAAGATGAAAGGGATGGATGTCATTATGGAGGAGTTGAAGAGGATCCCAAAAAGAACCTGTGCGTCTCTGGTGCATTCCATGCCCAGGAGGATCAAGGCAGTGGTAGATAACAATGATGCTTACACAAAGTATTGACACTTTGGACACAGTTTTGACATGTTTACTTAGGGTGTACTCAAATGGTCCCTGGTGGTCTAGTGGTTAGGATGCGGCGCTCTCACCACTGCGGCCCATGTTCGATCCCAGGTCTGGTCCCAAGCACAGATAAATGGGGAGGGTTGCATTAGGAAGGGCATCCAGCATAAAAACATGTGCCAAATCAAACATGTGGATGATCCGCTTTGGCGACCCCTGATGGGAGAAGCCGAAAGAAGGTTTTACATAGGGTGTACTTACTTTTGTTGCCAGCTATTTAGACAATAATGCCTGTATGTTGAGTTATTTTTAGAGGACATTAAATCTCTACTGCTATAAGGTAACAACCTGCACAATGACTACTCAAAAAGTGAGATACTATACATACATACATACATACATACATGTTTTACTGTCGTTGTGAGGACCTATTGATGTAAATATTAATGAAGGTAATTAATGCTATGCCTACATCCCAAGCATGCTCTCACAAAAGTGACTATACATTCATTTCATATAGGACAAACAGTTTCTTGATCTGAGAATTTGAGACCTGTACAGATCAAAGCAGGCAGTTAGTACATCCCCCAGACATTTAGCAGAACAAGAACCAATAAATTCTGACATCCAACAAATGCTACAAGGCTTTAACTGCATTGAATTGTTGGTTATACTTATGTGATAAACAATTTTCCTTTCCTCCCTCATACAACTACCTTAAATCATGGATGATACTGTTTATATGGTATAACTATTTATTATTTTATTATGTAATCTGTGTCATAAATGATATTTATGTTTTAAGGGAACTTTATCTCAGCTGGTAAAACAGTAAGCCATTAGTATAGTTTTTCCATTACTCATGACCAGAACACATGGGGTATTATTTTTGGAACTACAGCATTGCACACATTTTTTTTTTTATTGTAGGTAAATATAAATGATTATTCATACATATCAAAAGTGATTTATTTTCCCCTGTTTGACATTTGTAAAATCAAATTGTTTTTACTTATTTTGTTGGGCTTGTTTTTTTTTACTTTCTTAATTTAGATACATCTATTCATTTTGTCTGCAAATGTCTGCAAATATCTTGAAATTATTAAAGCGTGCTCTGGTTGCTACTTTGTAGAGCTCTTAAAAGTGTTCAACTTGGTTTCATTGTGAGATGAAACCAATCATGGAGATCTTTGCAGTGCAAGTGTGCTCCGAGTTATATTCTTGTCTCATATTTATTCTAGCGCCAATGGCTTTAGAAGAAAAGATAGACATACAGGTTATTCATCACTGTGTCTTCTTCCATCCAGAAAGACAGAAGGAGAGCAAGAGAAATGTTGGTCAATGGACTGAGAATTTTGTTCAGATGAAGATAGAAGACTCAGCTCTTCCTCCCAGTCCATTTATGGCTCAGTAAGGTGGAGAGAAAATTCTGTGTGTGTGTGTGTGTGTGTGTGTGTGTGTGTGTGTGTGTGTGTGTGTGTGTGTGTGTGTGTGTGTGTGTAAGTGTGCGTGTGTGTGAAGAGAAAGAGAGCGAGGGAGAGATGCTTATCTCTGAATACATAAATTAGACTCTGGCTCACAGATGGTTCACTGCAGCAATGAATTGGATGTGTGTGTTTGTGTGTGAGTAATGTCACATTATTCTGATTGATTTTGTTGTTGACGGGTGACACAAGGCCATCTGTGGACTTCTGGTTTCTGTACTGGAATGAAAAGGGGAGAAAGTGAGTTCTATGGCATTATGTTTAGATTATTTTCTTCAGCCTGTAGTTCATATAAATACCACAATATGTGCATATGAGGAGTGTAGAGACTTCTAAACTCTTCTATAATCAAAATTTAGAAATCTGTACACTCCTTAAGATAAAAAGAACCTTCCATATGTCTCCATCTCTCTCTCTCTCTCTCTCTCTCTCTCTCTCTCTCTCTCTCTCTCTCTCTCTCTCTCTCTTTTCCCTCATGATGCCAAATAGGAAGACAGAAATTCATTTTTTTGGATAATAAAAGTGCTGAAACTCTATATAGTGGCCAGGACTCTTATGTGGTGAAACATTGGTTGTTTGCAGTCCCTCAGACCTACAGAGTGCACCATTTAAACAGGTTTTGCTCTTCACTTTACTACATTGCACAATGTAAACAGATATGTGGTATTTCACTCCTGTATAAGGTGTAAATATATATATATTTTTTCTTTATCCAACAATTGCAATTTTGTGTCTTTTTACATTCGGAATCCTAACAGAAAGAAACAAATGCACTCACTAAATGCAATATTATATATTCTCTGAATACCAGGACTTTGGATTCTTTTCAAGTAATACTCCAGTGTTTTTCAACCTAATCTCTATCTGCCACATCTAAATCATGCGTGTATTTACCACAGGCAATTATTTGACACATTTCACGTCTCAAAGATAGAGCTTCTTTTCCAGAGGGACAACTATGTGCATATGCATTACAAGTACTGAGACATTTATGTGCATATGTGTTTCCTCAGCTTGCACGTTTTGGAATTATTATTTATGAATACAACAATATTGGGAAAGCTTAATAACTGTATTAACTGAATTTGCTTATTTTTGTATTACTGATTGTAATGTTCTTGTTTTAGCATTTATGATTATGATCATTTTCTTGATGACATCCAACAATGGCACTAGAATTTAGTTACTAATAGGTAGTAAACAAGTAAACAAGATTTATTTTTTTCTCTCAGACACAAGATGTGCCAGTTTTTGTCATTAGAAGTCACACACTCTACAGATGCTGTATTAAGAGAAAAGATAAAAGAAATATTGTAGGCTTCTAAATAAGAGTCTGTTTAGATAGGTAGATTGCTAGTGCCATTAATAAACAGCTACATAATTCACACATCTTTTTTCCTTTTTAAACTATAATTAATGTTAAAGGTTGCTAATTGATTCATAGTTGTGTAATGGCTGCTGTGAAGATGCATTTGACATAGCAGATAGACTGTGCTAGGGGGTGGGGGGGTGGGCATAATATACTAATAAAACACCGTTGCTGTCTGGAGAGCTCTTCATTAGCATCAAGCACATTTTAATTTCAGACTTGACCACACATTGCCACTCAAGTGTGTAGTATCTCAGTATGTATTACCTCATCCTTCCTTTCAGAACTACCATGTGGGCGTTGACAATTTTTAGGGTTATTAATAGGGCTATTAATAATCATTTAAAAGTATACCTGAGCTAACATGTTTACATAGCTATGCTCAAAATTCCCCAAAGTTTTAATAAGAGAGTTAACTAAAGAGAACTAAAATCAAAGTGTTCAAGGTGTTTTTATCCTTGACGCTTGACCAGTTTTTCTGTGATACACTGAGGAGCCGTTGCCACCCTGACCAGCATTTACTATACACACCTCTGCTAACTGAAATAATCAGTTTTAAATAAGAATTTACTTCTTTTGTGGAAATTTTTTTCCAAGAAAGGGAAAGGACACCATAGTTGAAGCAGAAGAAAATAATGATGTTGCTGTGTATAAATGGTCATTAATTAGCCAGTGTGAATGGGCTGGAGACATAGCAGATGGTGGATTATTCAAATATACCATTTGCCTCTAAAACAGGTGTTAGTATTCATGCCTCTGTAGATTTCATTGAGTGGTGTTAGTTTAATTATGAAACATTAGGTTATTGCAGTTATATAAAAGGGTGTCCACACAATGCCTTCTGTGCATAGCCTTTTTGCGGTTGCTTACAGAAAAGTCACCATGACTGCTCTCTGAGACTGAGTGTAGCAGAATTATGCTGTAGGTAGGAACCATTATATGTCTGGCAAACTCATCTTTTAAAAATAGATTTTCCTCCCTCCTTTTTTGGCTGTATGTTGAAAATATTTTTTTCTTGTTTTACTGAAATCAGCTTTGACACATTGAAATACAGTGCCCTCCAGAATAATTGGCACCATTCGTAACAATGAACAAGGGATATTTTTTGCTCAAACAAGGAGGGACACTGTGTAATTCTATAACTTGTCATAAAAGCCTCTGTCATCCCCTTGGATTCCTGTACCCCCAATATAACTACCATTGATCCTCCTTTCCTTTTTGTCAATATTTGTCCTATGTTCTTGAGAAAGACTAGTGTAATTTGTGCGTGGTGGTTGTTTCCCCTTTGCTATACATGTGTCAAAACGGGTATACGTTAACTCTTTGCTGAAAACCTTTTTTTTTTTTTTTGCTATTCTCTGAGCATGTTTGGTTGGCTGTGACTTCAGACTGAAAAAAAATATTTGAGGAGGGAGACCTTGTAAAGGAATAGTGTTTTCAGCCCTACTTGAGTTTTCTTAATCGAACTGAGCTGCCCAGGCAGTAGTCAATTTAAAAGGTTGGAAAAGTGTGAGAGGAACAGAAAACCAAGGAGCAGTGGTGGACAGTCACAATGTAATTTTTTACTTTTTATTTTCAAGTATCTGTACAGTGTATTCTTATTTTGGGGAACATTCACTTTAACAAATTTAATGCATAATTTAAAATTTATTTCTTCACTATACCTCAGCAAGACTACTTATTACTCTGAAGTGAACAAAAGTAAGGATTAAGGATTCTCTCAATTTGTGCCTGTAGCAATAGAAAACCTTGTGCTTAAAAAGCTATAGGATATGCTGAAGAATTGCATAAATTATTCAAATATTGTTCTTATAGATTTGTTCTTTTAATTTGGTTCCATTTCTTTCACTTTTGAAACTTGAATAAATAAACCATGTAATTTTGTAGTACTCAAAACAATATCTAAAGTACAATATATTTCATTTATTTATGGAGAAACATTTGAGAAGAATTTGTATTTTTACAGAAGTATATTTAAGGTATACTTCATAATATATGTAAAAAATTATGTCAACTATGTTATCTCTATTAAAAAATAAAAAATACAAATATTTAACAATTGATTCTATTGATTTTTAAATCCCAGTACCACCAAACTGTCAACTTTAGGATATAAATAAATAAATAAATGTAAAATGCAAATATTTTTGAGAAACATTCTAAAAAGTGCAGTGTTCCCAAACTTTGCATCAAAATGATGAGGATGGGTATTGAGCATGACAAGGGCTTATATTTCATCTTTAAAATGAAAACATCGGTCTTTTTAATGTTGTAGGGCCTAATTATAAAAGCAGTGACTGTGTAAAATGCATGTGGATTGATGGGGGGCAGAAACACAATTATAGTAGTACTGTATTAGTTTAATATTCATTTGTCTTCTCTTACAATTTTATCCTGCCTGTGAACACTGGGCTCAAGCCAGGAATACATACTGGATTCACAAACCTGAGGATCATCCAGTTCATGTTCTGGCTTTTGACAAGTGGGATGGAAGCAGAGAACAGGGAGGAAACCTTGGAATAATTTGTAAAACTCTGTTCAGACTGTAACCCAGTGACACCCAGTTTTAATTGTATAATCTATTCTTCTTAAACTAAGTACTAGTTGCTGATCAAAATGACAAATTATTTTCTGTCAGCTAGTGTCTGTACAGCACCTTGTTTTTTCCCAATGAGACCTACCTGAAGGCTGGTAGTAGAGGATGTAGGAAAGCGTGTCCTTTAGCTGCGAGTTGTTTGCTGGATGGACAGAGTGATGGATAGGTCCTTACCCAGGGTCCTTTGCTGAGCTACGCATCATCAGCATGACGCTTTGATTGTGACTTATGGTGACTGATGTCAAGGACATGATCAGATGCCAACAGGATGGAGGCAGACACAGGAACAGGCAGAGAACGAGAAGGTGTGAGAGAGAGATGGGGAGAGAGAGAGATAGAGAGAGAGAGAGAGAGAGATGGGGACATATAGAAGGTCGAATTGGATGGAGAGAGTGGTTCAATAAGAAATGTGTGGACTGCAGTGGTGCTTGTGTGTATCTTGTCTGTCACACTTTTGCATCCCACTTATCATTACCAACTCTTCGCAAATGGTGTAAGGGGATATATAGATCAAACATCAGTATTTGTTTTGCCACAACACATGAGTCTGAAACAACTGATCAGATACTCTCATCACAAAGTTTAAAAGAGCTGAAATGCAGTGATCACAGGACCAGAAAGTTGAATGCACTAGGCAGCTAGACAGCTGTCAGCTAAATTGCAATTCATTTCTCTCTTTGTCTCACTATGCTACTAACACTTGCTCTCCTCAGGCCAGTGCTCACTTAGCCTCTAATGCTCTCCTCTCATTTGTGCTAATCATCATTAAGCCTAACGCCATTAACTCAGTGCTAATTGAAAATAATACAAGTCCTTCATAATTGGGCACAATAGCAGACTCACTCTCTGTTCTCGCTCTGTCTAATCCCCCAACACATGGAATCCAACACACACATCAATATCACTGTAAGGTGATGCTGTTTATGGGTTATTCAAAATTGCAGCCATTCATCAGGGCATTATGATTAACACTGGCTCAAACTCATGCTTATCTTCCTCAGAAATCCACTGTTGCTCAAAGCACTGTGGCTGTGTAACGCTTCTATTTTTAACAGCCACTCTCTCCTTACTCAGCTTATGTGTCAACATCAAAGCTCAGAGTCCACTGCCGCAGAGGAGAGTCGGACGAAAGCCTGTTACATATTCTCTTTCTATTTTACCAAATGAATGATCATTCATAAGAAACAAACAAAAACAAAAGCAACAAAACTACAACAACTACACCTACACCTGGTTTAGAGATGGATAGTTGTCATGGTCACATCAATGAAACATTAAACATCTAAGAGAAAAAAACACTTTCCCCATTATTTATGCTTTCTGTTGATGAGACTCAAACATGAAAGCCTGAGTGTGGGAGAGGGGCAAATGAAAGTAACTATGTGTCATGGTGAGCTTACGAAAGTCTGCCAGACTAATCGACAGAAAAAGTTCAAACATTCCATTCAGCTTCTGCATCCAAAGCCCTACTTGCAAAGACAAGCATACCCAAAGTGCAATGGGATCAGGATTGTGCATACTACAACATGCACATTACAAGAACATTTCACAAGCATGAAACTATAACTTAAAACATCAAGCATTTCTAGAACTTTCAAGCATCTCTCTAAATACTTCTCAAAATAACCAACAAACCTGCTTGCTTGATATTACATAAGCTAAACTATAGACTCCTAAACTGCTTTTCAAGTCATCTAAGGCCTCACTCCTGGGACGTTCTTCATTGTTAATATGAATATTGTAACTCTTCAGTGCCCTCTAAGTTCTTTTCTCCTGTTTTCTCCTCAGGCAGCTGTCATAACTTGTATCAACCTATATATATATATATATACACACACACACACACACATATATACATTGAGGAAAATAAGTATTTGAACACCCAGCTATTTTGCAAGTTCTCCCACTTAGAAATCATGAAGGGGTCTGAAATTGTCATCGTAGGTGCATGTCCACTGTGAGAGACATAATCTAAAAAAAAAAATCCAGAAATCACAATATATGATTTTTTAACTATTTATTTGTATGATACAGCTGCAAATAAGTATTTGAACACCTGTCTATCAGCTAGAATTCTCACCCTCAAAGACCTGTTAGTCTGCCTTTAAAATGTCCACCTCCACTACATTTATTATCCTAAATTAGATGCACCTGTTTGAGGTCGTTAGCTGCATAAAGACACCTGTCCACCCCATACAATCAGTAAGAATCCAACTACTAACATAACCAAGACCAAAGAGGTGTCCAAAGACACTAGAGACAAAATTGTACACCTTCACAAGGCTGGAAAGGGCTACGGGGAAATTGCCAAGCAGCTTCATGAAAAAAGGTCCACTGTTGGAGCAATCATTCAAAAATGGAAGAAGCTAAAAATGACTGTCAATCTTCCTCGGACTGGGGCTCCATGCAAGATCTCACCTTGTGGGGTCGCAATGATCCTAAGGAAGATGAGAAATCAGCCCAGAACTACATGGGAGGAGCTGGTCAATGACCTGAAAAGAGCTGGGACCACCATTTCCAAGGTTACTGTTGGTAATACACAAGACGTCATGGTTTGAAATCATGCATGGCACGGAAGGTTCCCCTGCTTAAACCAGCACACGTCCAGGCACATCTTAAGTTTTCCAATGACCATTTGGATGATCCAGAGGAATCATGGGAGAAAGTCATGTGGTCAGATGAGACCAAAATAGAACTTTTGTGTCATAATTCCACTAAGCGTGTTTGGAGGAAGAATGATGAGTACCATCCCAAGAACACCATCACTACTGTGATGCATGGGGGTGGTAGCATCATGCTTTGGGGGTGTTTTTCTGCAAATGGGACAGGGCGACTGCATTGTATTAAGGAGAATATGACCGGGGCCATGTATTGCGAGATTTTGGGGAACAACCTCCTTCCCTCAGTTAGAGCATTGAAGATGGGTCGAGGCTGGGCCTTCCAACATGACAATGACCTGAAGCACACAGCCATGATAACCAAGGAGTGGCTCTGTAAGAAGCATATCAAGGTTCTGGCGTGGCCTAGCCAGTCTCCAGACCTAAACCCAATAAAGAATCTTTGGAGGGAGCTCAAACTCTGTGTTTCTCAGCAACAGGCCAGAAACCTGACTGATCTAGAGAAGATCTGTGTGGAGGAGTGGGCCAAAATCCCTCCTGCAGTGTGTGCAAACCTGGTGAAAATCTACAGGAAACGTTTGACCTCTGTAATTGCAAACAAAGGCTACTGTACCAAATATTAACATTGACTTTCTCAGGTGTTCAAATACTTATTTGCAGCTGTAACATACAAATAAATAGTTAAATACATTGTGATTTCTGGATTTTTTTTTTTTAGATTATGTCACTCACAGTGGACATGCACCTACGATGACAATTTCAGACCCCTCCATGATTTCTAAGTGGGAGAACTTGCAAAATAGCAGGGTGTTCAAATACCGATTTTTCTCAATGTAATTAATTGTCATAAATTCTTTAACATATTTAAAGCCAGGAAACTCTGGATTCCTTTGTCAATCTCAAGATCTACCTAATAAGATTTTATACATTTTTTTCAATAATCATCTTTAGAGTAAGCTTCCAGAAATTTCTTAATAGAATTAGCTTGTGAAATAGCAAGTGAGGCTGTATTAATGACTATATGCATGGACACACAACTTAGTAGATAGATCTTCAGAACCATTATATTCATATTCATATT
>MU596817.1:1524232-1545171 GCA_024362625.1 Silurus asotus
GATGGATGGATGGATGGATGGATGGATGGATGGATGCACAAGAACCATTAGAAGAAGTGTGATGAGACCTGCAGACACACATAATTAATAATCCAGGGTCATAATCCTGCCAATGGCACACCTTCACAAGCACATGATCATGTGAGAATATCATGTTACCAAACCATATTTAATGCAGCAATTAAAAAATTATTTAGATTAATTTAATTGGTATCCGATCTGGAGATGTAAACTACACCACGTTCATAACGGACAGTAATATCGCATTCCATTCGGAGAAAAAAAAAGAAGATTTCTGAAAGCACCAATGAAACAGCTTCAGAATGAAGATCCAAATATCTTTGAATGAAGAATTCATGAAAGCGTTCTCTGTGAGGATTTTCAATAATGTTCACTGACTGGCTGAAGCCGATAGACATCCACTGTAAGTCATCTATTAACACACACACTCGCAAAATGAGCTGAAATTCATCTCCGTAGCAATCACACATCCGCTCCAGATGCCTACAGACACAGATTACATATGAACAAATGTCATAATGATTCCTTTTATTATTCCATTTAAAAACAGCTGGAATATTTACTCGTTTATCCAAACAAAAAGTGATGATGTAACGTTTTTCTTAGATTATTTCCCCCTAAAGTGTTAGATAGATAGATAGATAGATAGATAGATAGATAGAACTATCTATCTATCTATCTATCTATCTATCTATCTATCTATCTATCTATCTATCTATCTATCTATCTATCTATCTATCTATCTATTCTTATTTTTACATAGTTTTTATACTTATTTATCTGCCTTCTTTTTCTTTGTTTTATCTTTTTCACCCCATTTTATTCCCTCATGCCGGACAGTCATAAAAAACATTTTAATCTATCTATCTATCTATCTATCTATCTATCTATCTATCTATCTATCTATCTATCTATCTATCTATCTATTCTTATTTTTACATAGTTTTTATACTTATTTATCTGCCTTCTTTTTCTTTATTTTATCTTTTTCACCCCATTTTATTCCCTCATGCCGGACAGTCATAAAAAACATTTTACTGCATGTCGTAATCTGTATGTATGTGTATGTGACAAATAACATTTGATTTGATTTGATTTGAGGTGATGGGTAGGTAAGGTAAGGAGAGGAATGTGGAAGGGCAGATGGTGGTAGATTTTTGTAAAAGGATGGAAATGGCAGTGGTAAACAATTATTTTAAGAAGGAGTAACATAGGGTGACATAAGAGTGGAGGAAGGTGCACACAGTTGTACTATACAGGAGATCCAACCTGAAGGATATTGGAGACTGTAAGTTGTTGGCGGGGGACAGCGTAGCTAGACAGCATTGGATGGTGGTCTGTAAGATGTTTTTTTAGGTAAGGAAGAAAAGGAGTAGAGTGAGGACTGAAAGAAGAATAAGATGGTGGAAACTGAAGGAGGAAGACTGTAGTGTTCAGGGAAGGGGTCAGACAGGGGCTCAGTAGTGGTGAGGAGGTGCTGGATGATTGGGCAACTACTGCAGGAGTGATAAGGTAGGCAGCTAGAAAGGTACTTGGTGTGACATCTGGAAATAGAAAGGAATACAAAGAGACGGGGTGGTGGAATGAGGACGTGCAGGAGAGCATAAGGAGAAAGAGGCAGTTGGGTACCAGTGATGCGTTGGGTGTTTTTGCCCACCCTTTGCATGGCTTTGCATTCACACACAGTGGAGCCTCCATTTTATACAGTGATGGAGTTGGTCAGGATCCTCTCGATGATGCAAAAAAAAAGTCAAAACAATATGAAATGAAAACAATATGTTCCTTATATACTGCAAAAAGCAATGTAAAGTGCAGAGTCGGTGATCATATGTACGCTGCATTGTGTCTTACCACGAGTACAATAGAGTGAGTCATATTTTCAAATAACTTTTCTGTTGGACAAACACACACACACACACACACACACACACACACACACACACACACACACACACACACACACATATACACACATATACACACTTACCCACTTGAAATTGCATAAAGTGATCAGAGGCTACTTTAATATACATGGTTAAAATGCATCAAGGGTGTGTGCTTACTGAAGAATACATGCTCCATCAGAATATTAAAATAAAAAAGAATATCTGATTTCTTTACATATGGACACTTAGTTAACATGGAAACATGACTCTTCTTGCAAAAACAACATTATTTATATCATTGTTTCTGTGCAGTTACTGAAGAGATAACAGGATGGGCAATTTAAACACCATGGAGCAAAGAGAATACCGATTTAGGCTTCCTAAAGATTAAATGGTACATAGTTGAGCTGCAACATTATTTTTTTAAATAATGTTACACACCACTGGCTTTGCATAATTTCAACATCATATCAGACATTTCTGTAATTGAGTTGTATTGTCTGAGTTATTCCTTCTGTTAGTTTTTAGGCATATTTTAAAATTCTATTACACAAACAACTTTATGTGTTTTATTTTAATGTATCGGTAGAATTGTAGAGTTTCAAGCACAAACACATTGTTTCAAACATTCTATGAAACAATTACTAGTAATAGTAATAGCTTACTCACAGGTACATGTATGGTGGACACTTGAAATCTGTTCTTTTGTAGTGTATTTTATTGGTTTGGATTAACCTGTGTTTGGACCAGTTTCTTGTAGCTTTTCTTGTAGTTTTTGTACCTGCCTACCTATGTCCTCTGTTTCGCCCCAGTCCACTGGTTCATTCAATCAGTCTTCAGAAATATATGACATGATGACTCGCTGGGAGTTTTATAAAATGGGCATCCTTCTTCAGTGTCATTTGAAGATTTCACTTCACAGCATGATTCAAAGTATAGCTACACAGAGCTTTGACAGGTTTGTTTCTTGGCCAACCTGTATAGAAGAATTCACAAAAGCAGGCTGATAAAAGAATTGTCACATATGTAGCACTATGTAAATATTCCATGTTATTAATCAATTGAATACATTTGCAGCCAGAACTAAAATTAATGTCAGCCTGGGAATTAAAAAAAAATATTTTGGAATTTACTTTTATTCAGGATTAATGATTATACAGTGTTGTTAGTAGTTCCTTTATTGTTTAGAAAAACTGTATTCTTTTGGATTTAATCCATATAAAATATTGTCGGATTTATGCCAAGAAATGATCTCTTCAAAATAAGTCAGGCAGAGCATTTTAGGAATGTTTTTTTTTTTTCAGAAAGACGGCTCACAATCAGTCTGTGAATTTCAATGTGTAATATTTGCACAACTGAGTTATTGTGTAAGACACCCACCTCAGATTCAACACTTCAGTTCCCGCTCTGGCAGATAAAACTTAAGACCAGCAGACATTTAAACCACTGTCATAAAGCCAGCCCAACTATCACTTTCATTAAAACCACTAGGTTCTACATTTCTGTGATCTTAAATGAACCCACTTTAAGTACAACTAAAGCAGTTCATTTTGTTCTTTTATATAATTAACAATATTAAATAAACTGAATAGTTTCGTGTGCTGTAGCGTCTTTTTTCTCCCAGCATGTCTGCATCATGAGTCATAGAAATCAGTATATGGATGATAGGAAGTTAGAAAAATGGACCCATGCTTATGGTCTATCCGAGTACATTTTAATAGTAATATAGAACTTGAACAGACATTGCTTCTAATACAAACAAAGCATAGAAATAAGTATTCTCATGCAAAGCTTGTTTTTGCTCAAAAACACATTTTCCTCCTCAGCATAAATGGGGATTTTCAGTCGGAATATTACTTTTGCATGGCTCACACCTTTTCTTCTTTTTGATTAAACTAGATTTTGTCAATAACCTAGATAGTGTCTTAAATCCTTCCCTCTGCTTCCCATGCCCAATAGCAGACCATTAGAAGGTATTCATTATCATGCTAAATATTCCTTAAGCATGCCTTCGCTCTAGCACTTAAAATCCGAATGATCCCATTATCCAGTACATCAAATTCATTTCCAAAGCTCCAAGCACAGACATTTACAGCAATTGCATGCGATTAAACCTCACAACACTTTCTCATCATTGCCATACAGTTAGGGAGAGTTTCTGTTTTTATGTGTTTTGAGACACATGGTACATTTAAAATATATTGTCAGGTGTTTCTGCTGTGAATACATTCATGACTATTATTATGTTAGCCAAATTAACCATGACCCCAATTATACACTCATGTTCTGCAGATTTTATATTAATCAATTTCTGTCCTCTATAGCATTTCTCTATCTTTTTTTATCACCATGTTAATAATAATGCCACAGTGGTCATGACTGTTCCTAAATGAAAAAGAACAGAACCTGATCAAAAATGTCAATTGTTGAATAAAAAAATCCAATGTACTTGATTCATAACATATAAAACTTTAGTACATCAGTTTTATAAAAACTATTATGTGTAAGACTTATGTATGAGACTTACTGCACTGCATGTTGGTCAGATGTTCAGCTTAATACAATACATTTTATTGTGAATGCTGTATGTAGCAGATCGCAGAATCCCAGTGACCCCAAAGGTATTCTGCAATCAAATGTCAAAACTTTAAAGTATGAAAATACTAAATATAAAATCTTAAATGCGAATTGACCTCCACACCTGTTAGAGCACAGTGTTGGCTGGCTGGATTATTACTGTGACTGTAAAATGTTGCTGAAATTCAGTGATTTAGCTTTGCCCAGAAAAAATTATACAATTATGAGTCATGTTTAATTTGGGATGCCATGGGACATGCAAAAAGTAGTGCATGTTTTCTCAACTTTCCATTTCTGTGACTCATAAATTGTGCTACATTGCTAATAAACTATTGGGTTTATTTATTAAAAAACATACAGTATGTGTGTATCAGAGGGATATAGATTTCAGTACATTTCATCAGTGAATTAAACAATCTGTCCATAAGTATTTGGAAAGGGACCCAATTTTCGTAATATTGCCTCTGAAAACCAATTGATTTGAAATGAAACAATCAAACTGTTATAAATGGATAACCATTCATCTTTAATTCAATACGTGTCAAAGATTTAGGAATTACAGCGATTGCTGACATAGTTCCTCTTTCTCGCACAGGTTCAAAAGCAATTATACAAACTAATAATCATTTTATTAGAATTCGACTTGGATCCCATGGATATCACCAAAGGCTGAGTTTCCCCTTTCACAGGACTTTATTTTAACCACCTTCAGTTGTTGCATGCATGTGTTTTTTTCTGTCTTCAGTTTTTTTTTTATTCAGTAAGTGAAATGCATGCTCCACTGGGTAGAAGTCATGTGACTATGCCATTTAAAAACCATTCCATTTATGTGACTTCAGAAGCTTTTGGTTGCTTTTGTGGCATGTTTTGGGTCATTATCTATCAGTCAGTGAAAAGCCGTCCTATCAGTTTGCAGCCATTGACTGATTCTGAGCTACAATTATATACTGTACACTTCAGAATTCACCCTGTTACTTTTATCAGAATTATCGGATAATTCATTTAGTTGTATTCTGTGGTCATCCAGACCTTTTGGTGTTGCTTATCTTGCCAGTGCATTCCTTCTTCTTTGAATGTATCAAATTGTTGATCTGGCCATTGCTAAAGTTTGATCTATTTTTCTTGGTTTTCCTTTTTTTTCACCCCAATGATGGTGTCATTCAATTTGAACCACATACTGAGAGTTTCATTCTCTTCCATGTGTCAAAAAATAAGTTTAATTCATCTAATTAATTTTGAGCCTGTAAAAAATGGATGGACTAAGGAAAAGAAAGGCTGTAATGTTTTTAAACTAAAAGCATTAAAATCTCAGATCCTTTAAAAATGGTGTAGCTGTCCAAATACTTATGGACCTCAATACATTTGCTCCATGTTCTATACTTTGCAAGACACACACACACACACACACACACACACACACACACACACACACACACACACACACACTTTGAAGAAGAATCTAAATACTGTGGCTAAATGTTCTTATCTTCCAGTTCCTAGATGCATTTCTTCCTCTGAGCTACTAAACCTGTTATTAATGCAGAACACAAACAGTGGTGTCTATGCATTTTTGTGTGTCTTTATGAGTGTGTATTTGTGTGATTTGGTATGCCCAACCTGTAGGTGTGTAAAACCTAGAATCCACATAGTTTAAACACTGCATAATGTAAGTCAAAGGAGAAAACATTTTTTACGGTTCAATCCAATAACTGTGCAGATGGAAGCAGTATGGGTATTAGAATGGTCAAATTATATTTTGCTTAAAATATTTAGCATATAAAAGCATTTAAATAATAATGAGCTTATAGTTTTATTCTGCCACAGACAGAACAAAAATTTACAGGAGTGCTATACAATACAAACTCTTAAACATTTTTGTTTTACAAGAGTATTTATACTAATATTAATATTTCTAAATTATATCAAAGGTCACTGTAAATAATACATATAGTCTGTAATTGTACAAGCAATTGTTATTGAGGAGAAGCAGAAAACATCCAAAAAAAAATAAAAATATGTAGTACAATATATTGCCAATGGTTTGTGGAATACTGACCATCACACCCATGCTTGAAAATATTTATTCAAGAAATAGGCACTAGACTGGAATAATCACCTTCACCCTTCTCGGAAGGATTTTCATTAGATTTTCAATGGTGGTTGTGGGGATTTGTCTATTTAGTCTCAAGCACATTACTGAGGTTGGGAGGTGTCAGATCAGGAGGCCGAGGGCATTCTACTTCATTCTAAGTGTTCCTAAGTGTTCAGTGGGGTTGTGTTCAGAGCTCTATGCAGTATACTTGCTTTCCTCCACTTCCAACTACACATATTATATCTTCATGGGCCTTGATTGTGCACACAGGCACAGTTTAACAGAGCATTGCATCACAGACAGGTATTTCATGCTGCAAGAATGAATGACATTACTTAAGAAAGAAATCCTTTTAAATTACATGAAGTTACAGTAAATATGAAACAATTTATCATTTTTTTTTATATTTCCCTATTTTTCCCCACCTAGTCATTGTGAAGCTCAGTTTCCCTGTGTACCTGTTCCTTGAGCTGTATATCCACTCAGGTTTCTCAAAAAAGTATTCAAATGCACTGTTAATTGTAAATGTCTGTCTGTGCTTTGGTGTCTTGCTGCTGCCTTGGACAGACAACTCAAGTTTTCAAACACAGTGTTTCCAAACACCAACTCAGTCAACTGCAAATAACAGCCATTTCCAAAAATACAATTTGCAGTGCTCCTCAGAGGCTGTTCACCAAGGGTAACTCTCGTAGTTACTGAATTGAAAGTGGTGGACAACATACCCATTCCCCGGCTGGGACAGGTTTACCATCTTCAGGGTTAGCTGACCATTCCTCACGATGTCCAGCTTTTCTTGAAATGTTCATCTTGAAAATGGCCTTGTAAGTGTATTTGCGACCAAATCAATTTCTTCTACTCTGGCAGCCACTGTGGAATGAAAAAAAAACTGTCTACACGTATATATATATATATCTTAGCTTGTGCAGTTTGCTATTGACTGGGTTAGCTAGCCCTGAGTAGTATTCTGTTTGACCATCCAATCAAAAGGCGTGAAAATTCTGACATTATTGTAAGGCTGATCGATGGGGCTGATGTTAAAATCTGATTAGTCAAAGCAATCAAAGTTTCATTGTCATGTATTTTATGCTACAGGATTCTGAAGGCTTCAGGGCAGATTTAATTGACCCTGGCAACACATGATGTTTGAAATATGATTGGATAGAAACATAGACATACACTACTGCAAGCAGCACACTCAAGAGAAAAGCTATGAAATGAAGAAATTAGACTATTAGGAATAATTTGATAAATTCATATTACATGTAAAATAATCATAATCATATAAAATGCTAAATCATTAAAACATAAGTCAGTGATTTAGTATTTAGGCCAGTAGTAAAGGCTTTGCTGGCCCTAATGGCTCACCACTGCCCAGCAGTATCACTCTTACCTACATGTAGAACATCCATGACTCACAGTGGCAGCTGTTACAAGTAAATCTTTTCAATCTCATTATAGTCAGACATAAGGAGTAACACCTGCAAGCACCATTTACATTAAAGTGCTTAATCTGATTGGTTGGTACACAAAGCAAAGCTCTGTAGATGTGAGTAGATGAGCACACAGCTGCTCTCAGTGCTCTAGAAGAGTGTACATCCAGGTCAGCTACTACATCTATCACAGCCCTGTCTGCCGCTCCGAGACACTGGTTACACAGCACAATGCCTGTTATGGCAAAGTGTTTTAAAGCCTGTGTTTGCAGTAGTGATAGAATCTGTGATTTACAGTTGAAAAATAAAGAAACACTGGGTAAGATGACATTGCAAAGTAAAGTTGTGAAGAGCATTGCTAAAACCTAATAATTCTAAAAAAAAATCAAGGTTGACTGTTTGTAGTTAAATGATTACCTTATTGCAGATCTGATAACATGTTTATTTTATTATTGTGTTTCAACTTCACTGGCATAATCACATTCACACACAGAATATTTTTTTTATTATGGCTGAATTTAGAAGGTATGAGAAGTCAGTGGCCCTTTTCATTTTGTGATATTAAAGAATATTGCAATGATGCAAATAGATAGTTGCCCCTTTTTTAACAGCTACTCTTTCTTAAAAAAAAAAAATGCTTGTTTCTTTCAATTCATTTAACATTTCTATGCCCATGCTTTGTTTGGAAATATCAAATAAAATCCATTTTTACAAACCAGTGGCCATGTTCCTTAAAATGGTACAGCACTGCCATTCCTGCCTACTGTGACTGTCATTTCAACATATCTAAGTAAATTATACAATAACATCTCACGAAAGAGACGTAAACATGCAGTTATCCAGCAGGAAGTCTAGCAGTTCATTCTGAGCAATTGTTATTGTACCTTTGTTCAACTGTATTTGAGGCATCATAAACCTGAGTTAAAATGGATTTAGCTATATATAAAAAAAATTAAACCCAGCCATTAGGGAGGCACAAGCCAGTGCTGCTCTTAGTGCTGGTCCCAAACCTGAATAAATTGGGAGGATTGCGTAAGGAAGGGCATCCAGTGTAAAACGTGCCAAAACGAATATGCGGATCACAAATAAGAATTTCATACCGGATTGGTCAAGGCCCGGGTTACCAACCAACGCCATAGGTATCGTTAGCCAACTGGGTACCTGTGGAAATTGGGCTACTGTTGGCCGAAGGAGGAGAAGGAAAGCATGAAGACGTCTACAGAGACAGCAAGAAAAGGAGAAGTGTAGGAGAGTGGAGGTTCGGGTTGGTACTTTAAATGTTGGTACTATGGAGATGGAGAGAAGAAAGGTATATATGTTGTTTGTTCAGGAGACCAAGTGGAAAGGGAGTAAGGCCAGGAACATTGGAGGTGGGTTTAAACTGTTTTATCATGGTGTTGATGGAAAGAGAATTTGTGTAGGGGTGATTCTGAAGGAAGAGTACAGTAAGAGTGTAGTGAAGGTAAAAAGAGTTTCTGATGGGTGAGGAATGTGAAGCTGGAAGTTGAAGGGATGATGATAAATGTCATCAGTGCCTATGCTTCACAAGTCGGCTGTGAGATGAAGGAGAAGGAAATATTCTGGAGTGAATTAGATAAAGTGGTAGATGGTGTACCTAGGAATGAACGATTGGTGATTGGGGCAGACTTTATTGGGCATGTAGGTTAAGGGAACAAAGGTGATGAAGAGGTGCTGAGTAGGTATGGTTTTAAAGAGAGGAATGTGGAAGGTCAGATGGTGGTAGATTTTGCTAAAAGGATGGAAATGGCGGTGGTGAATACGCATTTTAAGAAAAAGTGTGAGGGGGGATAAGAGTGGGGGAAGTTGCACACAGGTGGACTATGTTCAATGTAGGAGATGCAACCTGAAGGAGATTAAAGACTGTAAGGTGTTGGCAGGGGACAGTGTAGCTAGACAGCATTGGATGGTGGTCTGTAGGATGGTTTTGGAGGCTAAGAAGAAGAGAAGGAGAGTGAGGACTGAAAGAAGAATAAGATGGTGGAAACTGAAGGAGGAAGACTGTAGTGTGAGGTTCAGGAAAGAGGTCAGACAGGGGCTCGGTGGTGTTGAAGAGGTGCTGGTTGATTGGGTAACTACTGCAGAAGTGATAATGGGCACAGCTAAAAAGTACTTGGTGTGACATCTGGGGAAAAAAAGGAAGACAAAGAGACGTGGTGGTGGAATGAGGAATTGCATGAGAGCATAAGGGAAAAGAGATTGGCAAAGCAGAAGTGGGATCGATAGAGTGATGAGAAAAGTAGGCAAGGAGTACAAAGAGATGCTGCAGCAGATAAAGAGGGATGTGGCAAAAGCCAAGGAAAATGAATATGAGGAGCTGTATTAGATGTTGGACACTAAAGAAGGAGAAACAGATTTGTAGCAATTGGCCAGGCAGAGGGACTGAGCTGGGAAGGATGTGCTGCAAGTTAGAGCAATAAAGGATGGAGATGGAAATGTGTTGACTAGTGAGGAGAGTGTGTTGAGAAGGTGGAGGCAGTATTTTGAGCAGCTGATGAATGAGGAAAATCAGAGCGAGAGAAGGTTGGATAATGTGGAGTTGGTGAAGCAGAAAGTGGATAGGATTAGTAAGGAGGAAGTGGGAGCAGCGATTAAGAGGATGAAGAGTTGAAAGTCAGTTAGACCAGATGACATACCGGTAGAAGCTGGTAAGGAGAAGGAGATGTTTAGGAGAGATGGCGGTGGAGTTTTTAAACAGATTGTTTAACAAAATTCTGGAAGGTGAGAGGATGCCTGAGGAACAGAAAAGGAGTGTGCTGGTACCGATTTTTAAGCAGTCACACAATGAAGTTATGGGAAAGAGTAGTGGAAGTTAGGCTGAGAGAAGAGGTGACCATCTGCGATCAACAGTATGGTTTCATGTCGAGGAAGGGCACCACAGATGCCTTATTTGCTTTGAGAATGTTGATGGAGAAGTATAAAGAAGGTCAGAGGGAATTGCATTGTGTATTTGTGTATTTAGAGAAAGCGTACGACAGAGTGCCAAGAGAGGAGTTGTGATATTGTATGAGGAAGTCAGGTGTGTCAGAGAAGTATGTGAGGGTGGTGCAGGACATGTATGAGGAATGTATGAGGACAGTGTGACAGCAGTGAAGTGTGCTGTAGGAACGACAGACTGGTTCAAGGTCAAATGATTTCTCTAAATCTACAAACACACAATGCAACTCCTTCTGACCTTCTCTATACTTCTCCATCAAGCATCTGTGGTGCTCTTCCTCGGCATGAAACCATACTGTTGCTCACAGATGGTCACTGCTTCTCTCAGCCTGGCTTCCACTACTCTTTCCCATAAATTCATTGTATGACTAATCAACCTAATTCCCCTGTTAATACTGCAGGTCTGCACATCTCCCTTATTCTTAAAGATCGGTACCAGCACACTCCTTCTCCATTCCTGAGGTATCCTCTCACCTTCCAAAATCCTGTTAAACAATCTTGTTAAAAACTCCACTGCCATTTCTCCAAAACTTCTCCATGCTTCTACTGGTATGTCATCTGGTCCAACTGACTTTCCACTCTTCATCCCCTTAATCGCTGCTCTTACTTTCTCCTTACTAATCCTATCCACTTCCTGCTTCACCATCTCCACACCACCCAACCTTCTCTCTTTTGCATTTTTCTCATTCATCAGCTGCTCAATATACTCCCTTCATCCTCTCAACACCCTCTTCTCACTAGTCAACACATTTTCATCTCTATCCTTTATTGCTCTACTTGCAGCACATCCTTCCCAGCTCGGTCTCTCTGCCTGGCCAATTAGTACAAATCCTTTTCTTTGTCCTTAGTGTCCAACTTCACATACAGCTTCTCATATGCCTTTTCCTTGGCTTTTGCCACATCCATCTTCACCTTCTGCCGAATCTCTCTGTACTCCTGCCCACTTTTCTTTTACACTCTTTTACAAATCACACTTTACACTCTGTCGATCACTATTCTGTATTGCCAACCTCTTTCTCCTTAAGCTTTCCTGTACTTCCTCATTCCACCACGTCTCTTTGCCTTCCTTTCTATTTCCAGATGTCACACCAAGTACCTTTCACTTATCACTTCTGCAGTAGTTGCCAAATCCTCCAGCAGTTCTTTACCGCCACCGAATCCCTGTCTGACCTCTTCCCTGAATCTCACACTACAGTCTTCCTCCTTCAGTTTTCACCATCTTATTTTTCTTTCAGTCCTCATTCTCCTCCTTTTCTTCTTCACCTCTAAAACCATCCTACAGACCACCATCCAATGCTGTCTAGCTGCACTGTCCCCTGCCAACACCTTACAGCTTCAATCTCCTTCAGGTTGCATCTCCTACATAGAACATAGTCCACCTGTGTGCAACTTCATCCACTTTTATATGTCACCCTATGATCCTCCTTGTTCTTAAAATTAGTATTTACCACTGCCATTTTCATCCTTTTAGCAAAATCTACCACCATCTGCCCTTTCAGTTTCCTCACCTTAAGGCCATACCTACCTATCATCTCCCCATCACCTTTTTTCCCTTCACGTACATTCCATTGAAGTCTGCCCCAATCCCCAATCTTTCATTCCTAGGTACACCTTCTACCACTTTATCTAACTCACTCCAGAACTTTTTTCTTCTCCTCCATCTTACAACCCACTTGTGGAGCATAAGCATGAATGACATTTATCATCACCCCTTTATCTTCCAGTTTCATGTTCATCACCCCATCAAGTCAAGTCAAGTCAAGTCAAGAGGCTTTTATTGTCATTTCTACTATAGACAGTGGAACATAGTACACAGTAAAAACGAGACAACGTTCCTCCGGAACCCTGGTGCTACACTAAACAATACCATAAAGCTACATCACAACACAAGCTACAAGTGCATCGAGTGCAACCTGGTGCAAACAGTGCAGACAAAAAAAAAACAGTACAGACAGACAGACAAGACAAGACAAGACAAGACAAGACAAGACAAGACACAAAACCAAGATAGCGCCGACCAGTAAACCTACTGTATACTTGGTTATACGGTACTGTAAACTGTAAAAACTATACCCTGGTGTACATATAAGAACACAATGTAGTGCAGAAATACAGCAGCAGTCAAAATGTGCAGAAGACAGCATGTAAACAGTGTAGTATAGTATAACAAAGTTGAAGGTGCAAAAAAACATGTAGTCAATATAATAGTCAAAGGTGCAAAAGACGGCAGGTAAACAGTAATACAGTGAAAGGTGCAGTTAAACAGTGTAGTACAGTCAAATATAAATAAATAATAATAAATAGATGATGGTGGATTAGATTGAGATGAGTGTGTGTTGTGTTAAGTCCAGGTTGTACAGTTTGTGTGTGTGTGTGTGTGTGTGTGTGTGTGTGTGTGTGTGTGTGTGTGAGAGAGAGAGAGATCCCTTCAGTTCTGTGTACTTAGTAGCCTGATGGCTTGTGGGGAAAAAAACTGTTGCAGTCTGAACGATTCGGAAACGTTTCCCTGATGGCAGGAGTGTAAAAAGTGTGTGTGATGGGTGTGTGTGTGGTCATCCACAATGCTGTTTGCTTTGTCATCAGCAAACTTGATGATATGATTCGAGCTGTGCATTGCTACACAGTCGCGAGTCAGCAAAGTGAACAGCAGTGGACTGAGCACACAGCCCTGCGGGGCCCCAGTGCTCAGTGTGGTGGTGCTGGAGATGCTGTTCCCGATCTGTACTGACTGAGGTCTCTGAGTCAGGAAGTCCAGGATCCAGTTACAAAGGGAGGTGTTCAGGCCCAGTAGGCTCAACTTCTCAATCAGGTGCTGAGGAATGATTGTGTTGAATGCTGAGCTAAATGATGAGCTGAAGTCATTGAACAGCATTCGTACATATGAGTCCTTGTTATCCAGGTGTGTGACGGCCAAATAGAGGGTTGTGGAGATAGCATCGTCCATGGAACGGTTTGGACAATATGCAAACTGCATATCTCTTCACAACCACTACACTCTTACTGTATTCTTCCTTTAGGATCACCCCATACACCATTTCTCTTTCCATCCACACTATGATAGAACAGATTAAACCCACCTTTAATGGTCCTGGCCTTTCTCCTTTCCACTTGGTCTTTTGAACACACAACATCTACCTTTCTCCTCTCCATCATATAAGCTACCTCTCTTCCTTTACCAGTCATAGTACCAACATTTAAAGTACCAACTCTAACATCCACTTTCCTATCCCTTCTGTCTCTGTAGACCTCTCCTTCTCCTCATTCGGTCAAAAGTAACCTAATTTCCACTGGTACCCTGTTGGCTAACAGTACCTATGGTGGTCATTGGTAACCCGGGCGACTGATCTGGTATGAATTTCTGATAAGTGATCTGCATATTTGTTTTGGCACATTTTATGCTGGATGCCCTTCCTTATGCAACACTCCCTATTTATCCAGGCTTGGGACTGTCACTAAAAGTGCACTGGCTTGTGCAACCCTAATAAATGGGTTAATAATAACTACCTATTTATGCTAAGTGGACCAGAGGACAGCCAGAGAGCCAAGGGCCTTAAGATTGTCCAGACATCTGCCATCTATGCATCTATCAAATAGGTGCAAAAGAGGTACAGTGGTCCCCCGGTTATCGAACCGCTTGGATATCGAACATTCCGGTTAGTGAACGGGTTCCCAACGAAATTTGGGTCCGGGGAACGAACAAAGTTCCAGTTCTCGAATGCCACCAATGCTGCCCAACCCAGCACGAGGGGAAGAAACTGCTTCCTCTTCAACCATCGCTGAGTGAGCATCTATCGCAACTTCTGTTTGTGAACAATATTAGTGATATTTAGCGGTAAGTACAGTAATCATTTTGTTTCTTACTCTTGTAAAGGTGTTAATTTATACTTTTTTACCGAGCCAACACAAAATACCCACAGAGATCGGGATAATCCGGCAAAAGGCAGTCCATAAATAATATCCACAGTGCTTTACGGAGGATTGCGATGAGCTCAATGTGGGCGGGAAACAGGGCATTCCCTGAAGCACCGAGGTATGACAGCCACTGAAGGGGGCATGGCAGGGGGATTCCTGACAGTGTTAATACGGCTAAAAACAGGAAAAATGGTTCATTATTGGGTATTGGTGGAGTTCGGGATGAATTGGTTTTCCATTATTTCTTATGGGAAAACTTGGTCCGGTTTTCGAACATAACGGATTTCGATCGGTTTTAAGGGACAAATTAAGTTTGATAACCGGGGGACCACTGTATTACTATTTAACTAATTTAAACTATATTTACAATGCATTGGGTTGTAAATAAGGTATTATTATATTTATATCTGCTAATATAAATGATCAGGCTCTGCTCCACTTACCCCTGTGGATGAGCCACCACTAGAATTATAGTTCCCATTCTGGAAGGGAAACCTGGTTGCTTTAAGTTATGTGCTATTACTACATAGCAATATCTCAAGTCAGTGGCGGCTCAGTGGTTAATGTGGTGGTCAGTGTTCAAGGACCTCATGTCCCAATGTCCTAAGACCGCCAAACAGGATCCTTGTGTAAGACCCTTAACTGCCTATTAAAAATCCTGTCTCAGTGGTAAGTAACTTTAAGAAACAATATTTAAGTAACTGTAGTTCTATATTATATGTAGTTTAAAATATATTTTTGGGGCTACAATAAATTAATGGTTATTCCTTAATTATTGCTGATCTGTTAAGTGACCAAAAACAACAACACAAAAATTATATAGTCTCTTGAGTTTAGGTGTAGAGAAAGCATTGGTTTGTATGTGTTTAATTCCATGTCTCTTTGTGTGTGTGTATGCGAGTGTGGAGACCTGCTGTGAGATAGATTGCTTCTAAATGGCTTTTCTGAGTTTTCGATGCTTTTCCATTTTGTGCAGGTCGCAATCCTCTGCCTGAGAGACCATGTATGTTCCCAGGTGTGTGTATGTGTGTGTTTACTGTAAAGACAAACTGGGTTTCTTTTTATATCAGAACATGACAATGTTCCGTAACATTGAATGTAACACAAACACACACGCAATTCTATTTACCGCTCTGTATTTTTTGAATTGTTGTACTTTGCCAAATAAAGTGGCCTCTTTTGATTGTGTGTTTTGTGTATGTATGTGTTAGGAAAATTTAAAAAAGGGTATTTTTTAACAGCGGGTGACTACAAAATTATTGTGTCTAAGAGACATGCAGTCCTGGAGAGAATGATTTTTTTTTGTGTATAAGTAAGCGAGTGCATATGAGTGTTATGACAGCAGAGAACCGTGTACAAGTGTTACACACAAGAGCAGTAATAGACCTGGAATGCACTTTGAAACAGCACTATGAATTTTAAAAATTATCAGAATATGATGCAATTCCCTGAGCATTAAAAAAAATACAACTTTCTGTCAACCTCACAAGTGCAATTCCCATGTAGCGGTAAATCAAGTGTGTAGTGGAGGGTTTTACAATAGAATACGATTAGCATTTCATACATTTGTAATGAAATACTGAATCCTCGCTCACCATCATTCAACCAGAACTATACGTTTAACTGATTTGTTTTGCTTCCAGGTAAGTATCAACTTAAATCGAAATAATATCATCTATAAAATAATGTTTGTTCCACTTTTCTTGTCTGGGAGCCCCAGAATAGACCTTCAAAATGTTGCAAATAAAACAACACATTCCTGTTATTACACATGCCTGTTATTATAGATAGTGTAGTGTTGGTAGAATTGCAAAAGTATTTGAAGGTCTCACTGATTTTCTAAAGCTTAGTAGAAAAAATAATAAAGAGGCTCTTTAATATTTGACATTGTGATACTTTAAAGACATGTCCATGCTTCCTCAGTTGTCAGGGTTATACAGTCATGTGAAAAATCTTAAAATCAGGTAAATACAACCTCAAATAAACAACACAGGACATATAACACCAGGCCATAATTTATTTTGACTAGTCAAAAACCGTGTAAAAAACTAAGAATACACTTAGTGCATCCTAAGTAGCAGTCAGGTGCTGCTAATCAAAAAACCTTTAATTATTGATTATCAGCAAGTGTGACCACCTCTATAAAAGCCCAGTGTTTTGCTGTTTGCTGGAGCATTTGGGTGAGTATTAACACAATGCCAATAATTAAAGGCATCAGCAAGGATCTTAATCAATTGTTGCTACCCATCAATCTGGAAAGGGTTATTAAGCTATTTTCAAACAATTTAATGAACATCTTTCTACTGCAAAAAAGAGCATTAAAAACTGGAAAACATACAAGACAGTTGCCATTCTTCCCTTGTAGTGAATGTTCCAACACATTGCAGTGCGTATGGAAACTGCTAAATATTCAAATAAATTCTCAGACTCTACAGACCTTAGTTAAAATGTTAAAAGTTAAATTTCATGACAATGCAATTAGAAAAAAAAAAAAAAATATATATATATGGTGTGTTTGGGAGGTTTGCCAGGAGAAGATGGCTCCTTGGTTTGGGTTTGCAAAGTTGCATCTGAACAAAGCACAAGACTTCTGGAACAATTTCTATTTGATAGACAAGACAAAGTGGATGCATGTCTGGTGGACATATCATGGATGATTGCCCATCAGATGAAACAGTACAATAGAGGGTGCAACCAGGAAGTTATAAAAAGTACATGTAGTGAAGTGTGGCAAGGGGACTTTTCTTTATGCTACATGCCCTCCGGCCACTTTTTGGTCTAGGTCAAAGTTGAAGATGACAGTCCTCAGATCTGTCATCCTTCGGGGCTCCGAACACGAGCAGCGTGCCAGATCTCTGACAGGGGGAGTGGGCGTCACAATGCTCTGTTTCTGGGTTAAGATACCACTGGAATGCCGCAGATCGTTTCTTTAGCATAGAAATTAGCATAATTATCTGTGTAACAGACTAAGACTTCATGCTGAAAATGAGACAAAATTTGTAAAACCTAAAAATAAATTTAAACATTTAATATATGTATTTGGTTGTAGTTTAAAAATCAGATATAATTATTTTATATATTAAATATATTGCTAATATCTTGCTAATGTATAATTTTGTGCATCATAATACAATGTCATATGACAATGTTCTTGATTTAAGTCACAATGAAAATCCTGTAATATTGATTTTAGGTATGTCTCAGTAAAGTTGGATCAGAATTAGCAGTCAGGGAAGAAAAATAAAACTTAGATTCCACTTTTAAAACAGAAATACCTGTACTTTTATCTATTTGATCAGCACAATATAAACATGCAAATACAGGTTGAGAGCTTAGGGTAATATTCACATTAATCATCAGAATGAAGAAAGGTGTAACCTTTTGACTTTTGACTGTAGCATGGATATTGGTATTAAATGGGCTAGTTTGAATATATTTAAAAAAAGAAATACTGATCTCCTGGGGAACCTGAGAAACTGCAGATTTTCACAGAGCTAAAAACATTTAAAACATTTAGTTAGTCTCAGTTCTGTGGGTGGAAATATTATTGATGATAAGAGAGGTCAGAGGAAAATTAACAGATTCAATCGAGCTGTCAGGAAGGATTTAATGACTTATATAATCAGTGGTGGCAAAAGTACAAACATCCTTCACTTAAAGTAGAACTCTAGATACTCATGTTTTAAAAAGATTTTAAAAAAAAAGTTGAAGTACTGATTATACCGGCCGATGGCATTAGGGGTCTCCTTTGTGGCCCGTAGGGCGGGTCTCAGAAAACCGAAGAATCTCCCAGATCCAGCTCCTACAGCAGGAAAGCTTGGTATGCCTGCAGTACCGACATGGTGTGCAGACATCCAGCGGCCTGATCTGCCGAAGCTTAAGCCTTACCCACCAGTGCCGAGGTAAAGCACAGGGGCTTGGTGGGTAATGTCGGGGGTTTTAGGGAAGATGCCACACCCAGGGAGAGATAGCATGCTAGTGTCTCTTCAGCCCATGACATGACACCATAGCCATAATCCCTAAACAACGAGACATTGGAATAAACCGCGGTCTTGGGGCTGAAGGGCCACGCCCAGGACCTGACTGTGATGCCAGTAGCAAAAAACGCTCCAGACGCTCTCTCGAGAGCCCAAATCGCATGCTCCACTCCCAAACAAGCCACACACAGGCTGTGTGTATCCCTTCCTGTAATTAAATGGTTTTTATAAATTATTTGACAAACAGACAGACAAACATAAAATTTTCACACAGAGCACTTCATGAACAAACAGAAGCTGAAGCCGTCTTCCCTCTAGGTGCGCTTTATACTCCCTTGTTGTGACATCACCCCACCGGTGACAATTTTCAATTTTGACTGATAAGACTCATTACTCAGAGCATGGACAACCTTTGGGCAGTTGTGTTCACAAAAAGTTCAGATGCAGCTCGAGTTCCTGAAAGGAACCTTCACTACACTTTTACTGTACTTTTCCTTCAGGATCACCCCTACACCCTTTCTCTTTCCATCCACAACATGAAAGAACAGTTTAAAATCCACCCCCTTCCCCCCCTCCGAGGTTCCTGGTTTTACTTCCTTTCCACTTGTTCTCCTGAACACACATCTACCTTTCTCCTCTTTATCATATCAGCTAACTCTCTCCCTTTACTAGTCATAGTACCACCATTTTAAGTACCACCCTAACCTCCACTCTCCTCCACTTTTCCTTTCCTTGCTGTCTCTGTTAACATCTTCCCCCTCTCCTTATTTTCCTAGAAGCATGGCCAGCATCTCTAGGCAGTTTAGATGGGGCTGTCATCCACACAGTAAAAAGTACCCTACCCATGTGATCTGAAATCCCAATACTGACCATATTAATAGACTATGCAATTATCAGAAACAGATGTTACCTGTCACTCCCACTGTCATCCTTACTGGCCCTCTTTGCAAAAAACTATAATTTTTCTATGGCTTTCATTTTTTTTTTTTTTTAAATATGTTTAGCCATTCATAAAAATTATCTGTACAAATGAATCGAGTCACGAATCGAGCATTGCCGATGTTGGCGTGTTCTGTGCTAATCTCGGTTGTTAGGACATTGTAAAAGATTTGTGTCATCATGAAAAACACTGTATTACTGCAAATGATACATTTTTTTTATTGAAGGTTATTGAATTTGTAGCACAATTTACACCACTGGTCATTTAATTAAACAAAAATCTCTGAATGTGCCACATAAAACATGGATTTGGTCTTCTCACCTTTTACCATCATGTTATTTTGAGGAAAGGGGGAGAAATGACTGTAGATGTGTTCGACTTAAAGTGGCACTGCACAGACCAATCTGTTTATGTCATCAGTGCTGTGAGAGCAGTTTGAAAGCATGTGGAGCAGTTGGCAATCTAATAGTTTTTGCAGTACTTTGATGTCATACACCGATTAGTCTCCGCAGCTCCGCTTCAAGTCGAACACACCTACCCTCTCAGGTAACATGCATGCTACCACACGCAGAGCAATCATTAACAAAACTCAAAAACCACATTAACTAATCAACAAAAGCTTATGCCTAAGTCTATTCTTTAACATGGTCTTATCTTCCTTATCTATTTTAACTCTATTTCAAGTATTTCAACTTGGTATGGAAAAATAATTTGTCCCGCATTTCATCTTTCATAAAATGTCTTTATTGCTGGGTTTTAGCAGTATTTTTTTATCATGTAAAAATAGCCTAGTCCACTTTTATGAGCTAGACATATATGCAGATATGAGCAAGACATTTTTTTTTTATGTACTTACAATTAAAAACAAATTGTGCCACTGTAAAATGTTAAGAAACAAGATGCGCTTTCAGCTCTCTCAGTTTCTGTGAACATGAGACAAGTGAAAATGAAATAAATAAAATTGAAGTGAAACATGTTTTATGTATAGGGATTTTCTGTATTGCATGTGTCAATTTTGAGGTATAACTCATGCTTGATTCACGATGGGGCGTGTACTTCAAGGTGTCTGCAATCCACTTTATAGCACCTTAACAGCACTTCAATGAGACTCAGGTGATGAACCTACAATAAAGAATATATATATATATA
>MU596817.1:1554741-1614493 GCA_024362625.1 Silurus asotus
GGAGAGGAGAGGAAGGGGAAGGGGGGGGGGGGGGGGGGGGGGGGGGGGGGGGTATAGAGGAGGAGAGGAATTAGGCAGATTAAAGAGGATGTAGGGAATGACCAGAGGGTTCCGGAATGTTTGGTCTAATAGGAGGACATGACTGTAAATAAATGTAAGCTTAAATTGCCTCAAGAGGTAGTGCTAAAACTTTTTCACCTGTTGGCTCTCAGATCATGGTCATTACTGCAAAAGTGTCTGCATTAGGCACACGTCTGGATTTCACCCATGAAGAAAATTCAACAGCGACAGGAGAAATTGTATATGAAAAAAGTTTCACTTATTCAGTCCAGCATAGCAGACAATTTAAAGTAAACGTTTATTATAGCAAGGAGCAAAGCTTTCTGTGTAGTTACTTGGCCTACTTAAATGAGCTTTCAGTGTACGTATACACATTAATGTAGCATGTAAAAAACTAATAAGATCCCATTAATAACTTTAATGAAAATATGCACAAATAAAAATCTTATACTTTTACTGTTAAATCCTTCCAGATACAGTCTCTCAAACTGATGTACACTTTTGCCAATCAGCTATGAATATGTAACTCTCAACAAGGACCTACCGTTTCTGTTTTATGTTCATGTTCATGTCTGTCTGAATTTTGTGGGTTTATTTTGCATTTTCCTTTCCAGATTTGCCTTTGGACCTTTGGTTTGCTCATATGTTTTGCACATAGGGGAATCCATATAAAAAAAAAACTGTGATCATGCTGAGAACCTATTTTTTTTACTTCCTGCAGAAAAAAAGCCACAACATCAGATAGTTTCTATTATTTATGACTTTGTCTTGTGCACTGTACCATTAGGGCAAGCTGTAAATCACTGTACTAAGTGTAATGCTTTTCTGTGGTTGCATGCATGGTTGCTATGTGTTTTTATTAGTTTCCTCATGAATATATGTTCAGAACAATGGCTTAGTGATAAATACTTAAAATTTAATATAGATTTGAAGTGTGCATGCAGAACGTCATGGTTACATAGAATGCCACACTCCTGCACTTTATAACAGTTAAAAGAATGATAGCAATGGTAGAACAGTGTATCTATGATCAATTTTAGCAATGGCATGCTTTTTCACACCCACACACACACACACACACACACACACACTTTTGGCTCAGTGGCTCCATTATTTTCAGCACTTTGTTCAGACACTGGGTACTGCTGATATTTCAACACATTTCCATGGCAACCAACGACTATCAAATGTCATAAATCAACCTGCTGGAACAAAAATTTAATTCTACATTGTTGAGGTGTATGTGTCTATGTAGGCTTTTCATGTATGATCTACTGTGCTAAGCACTTAGAGATAACATGTGGACAATAAACAAGACCAACATGGAATCAAACTTAAAACAAAAGACTGCCTAGAATCCACGTTATGAATGTCTGTGCTGCATCAAAGTAAATGATAATCACATAAGAATAAGATTTCATTCTGTAATTCTCCTGCAGGTTTTCCACACTAAGTTCAAAAAGGAAATATTGCAAGCAAATGGCTTTTCTGGAGGCACATAGAAAAAAACTAATGAATGTACACTATCTACAAGCAAACACTCAAGTTCCTGTGACAGTTGTTTAAAAGACGTTTTCCTACAAATCAGAAAAGAAAATCATTCGTCTGAATATGGCTCATGGGATCAGATAACTTGGAAATAGAATGAACTATATAGAATCGAACTAATAAAAGTTCAGATTCTGTTGACAGCAAATTGAACATATACCTATATCAACCACTTGTGCAACATATTTTCTGTGTGCTTAAACGGTTGAGCACAGCTCCCAAAGAATATCTAATGTCTACAATTTGTAACCTTCACTTGACAATTTGTAACCTTCACAGTGTTTTGGAACAGTCAGTGGGGTATGTAATAAAGAATGTTTCTTTATTTTATTTTGCAGAACTGTTTTTACATTCTTCATAATCCAGAACACTGCAGAAAAATAAATCTTAGCTATATTTATATATCTGATGCATTTCTTATTTTAAGGTTACAATTAACCAAATAAAAAAAATATTTTTTGGACATTATTATAATGTTAAGGTTGTACTTTTTTTTTATTGCATTAGGAGTTTTAATTTTGATTCTTTCTAGAATTTGTTTAAATGAACAAAATGATCTGCCAATAGAAAAGGTCTATGTCAAGCTTGAAATTACTACAAAAAAGCTTGAAATTGGTTTCAATAATCTCGTTTTTACTTTATTGTAGTCTTTTAATAAAAATATCAAGATCAATTTGATTATATTAAAGATAATGCCACTTTTTAAAATCCCATTTGTTATAGTGTGTGTGTGTGTGTGTGTGTGTATGTGTGTGTGTGTGTGTGTGTGTGTGTGTGTGTGTGTGTGTGTGTGGCTGTTAGCAAAGATAGTATGTCAGAAGTGAATTGTTGCAAATAAACAGTTGCTTTCACCGTCACATTCATACCATAAATATCTTCATTGAAGGCACTATCAATCACTTCAAATAGTGCACAGAGAGGAAAACAATCTTTCGCCCTCCCTCCTTCTTATTCTTTCTGTGTACACTGCAGAGAAGGAAACTGTTCTCAGATGCAAAACATTGGAGTGGAAACTAAACCGCACAGATTTCACTGTCATGTTTAGAAAACTATAAAAGTTGGAAGGGAAAGAGGCACTAGCTGATGTAATGTAGATGCAGCTACAGTTATATGGTAACAGTAAATGGATATCAGTACAGTATATGAAATGTCCTGTCTAGACCTAGTAAATGACTCTCTTGATTGTTTATATTTCATAACATTTGAATGATTTTTGACAACGAATTATGGACAATTTATATTGCCATGAAAAGTACAATAACAGATTCCAGCTAATTCAAAACTCTTTACTTGGTCACAAAATAAGGAATATTTCATTACAGTCTGGAGTATTTTCATTTATTATCGAACTCACTTTGTGGATAAGATGTAAAAGGAAGTTGGTGAGACTAGGTAGTAGACATCATGGTGCGAGCACAATGACTTGGACCCAGTTTACTGCCCAATCGATTCGGTTCTGGAGTTCTTACAGGAACAGTTTGCTGCAGGGTTAACCCCATTGATCCTGAAGGTTTACGTGTCCGCCATCGTGGCATACATCACCCTGCCTGCGGGGCAGCTACTGGGTAGACACCCATTGGTGACACGTTTCCTCCGCGGCACCCGGAGGCTTAGGCCCGGGACGGGACCCAGAGTGCCTGTCTGGGATCTGGCAGTTGTGCAGGCGGCTCTATCGGAGCCCCCCTCCAAGCCCTTGACCGAGGTGGGCCTTAGATTTCTGTCTAATAAAACCGCCTTCCCATTGGTGATTTTCTCCCTGAAGAGGATTGGGGATCGGAGTTTGCCCCTAGCATAGCCAGAGTGTTCCTCTATCTGAAACCTGAGTACGTACCTAAGGTGGCTTCGGCTCCCGCACGACCTGTCGTGTTACAGGCATTTTGCCCTCCATTCACAGCCCCTGACCAGGAGCGACAGATCCGACTGTGTCCAGTGCGAGCATGGAGGAGGTCAGAGCAGCTGCTCTGCTAACAGGAAAGGTTTCCTGGCCAATAAGCAGACATTAAACAGGTGGGTAGTGAATGCGATTGTGTCAGCTAACGAGTCCTCTGGCCTACCCGCACAGTGGAGTGTGGTGGCCTCTACGGCCTGCTCCGCTAAAGTGTCACTTCAGGACATCTGTGACGCTGCGGGTTGGTCCACCCCGCTGAACTTTGTCAGGTTTTATGACCTTGACCTCAGAGCGACCCCAAGCTCCTCTGTCCTACGTGCAGGTGCTGAGGCCCTCACTATCTAGGCAGGGTCTGGTTAGTGTGGCGTGATTGGACACTCATTCCCAAAGCGTTTCAACGCAGCTTGAGTTCCCAAAGGGGAATGTCTCTAGGTTACCATAAACCTAGTTCAACGAGTAGCTTCCTGGTTTACACGACGTCGCATGCCGATGACGTCACGTCTAAATGCCTATTGGTCAGATTTCACATGTGGTTCCGAGTGCGGTCACGCAGGGGCATTCCCAAAGCGTTTCGACGCAGCGTCTTGTTCCCTCGGGGGGCACTAGGCTTGCGGTCGTAACCTAGAGATGGAAGTACGTCATTGTATCAATGTTGGTTCAATGTTCTTTTAGTCTCCAACCTTCCCTGCTTTAAAACAACCCCAAATTATTAAGCTAACATCTTCTCTCCTGTTCTCTGTTAGAGCCACAAATGTCAACTTTTGACTTATCTGTCCAAAGAAATTTCTTGCAGTCATTCATTGTCTAACTCTTGTGAGTTTTCGCCTTTCAACTAAGTTTGTTGCAGATAAACATAAGGAAAATGTTTGTCTTACTAGGTATTTCCAAACTTTTGACAGGCATGTAAATTAGGGTTGCAGTTCACTTGCATTCTCCTTTGTTTTTCTTTCCCTATCACATACACATATCTCTGGCTATGCACCATTTAGCACTGACATTTTTCTTTTGGTTTATGATGTTTTCTGTCCATGCACAGCAGAAAAACAGCTTTTAATGTGTGCCAGGGTTATTAGATTATAATTATATGTATTTTTTTTTTTTATCTAATCTGTTTGTACTCAGTTATTTTTGCAAAAAAAAAAAAAAAAAAAAAAAGATGCAGTCAGTTACATGCTGCAATAATTACTATAATTAAAGTACTGGAACAACATAGGGCTGTGTGTTTCAACTATTTAATTTATGTATTTTTTCTATATATAAGATGCTTGTCATTTTAAAAGACATGCGGTTTTGAAGTAAAACTATATTAAGTAAGAGACCATTCACTTTGTATCATTATATAGATAAGTGCAAAGTAATAAATCAAACAGGAATGTACTGCTATGCATTGCACTATGGTCATAAAGAAACACCATTTTGCTTTAAAGTATACCAACTATAATGTTAATAAACATGTTAATAAAAACCCACCTGAATTGAGTTGATTTGAGGAATCATATAAAGCAGTTTAAAAAAGGGGATTTTCTAGCAAAAAAAAAATCTCCACAACAGTCTCGCACACCTGGCACTAATATTCTCCACAGATCTAATCTGACACACCTGGGAGTAACAGCTTTTAACGACTGAATGATCTTGATTAGTAAATCTGGTGCATCTATCTTATCCTAAGGCTAAAATAACAGTCTGAACTCCAGAGACAGCAAACTCCCGACTTGGAGCCTGAGCTTATATATCTACCTACTGAAACATATGCTAGCTAGGAAATGTAGCCATGAACCAGAGGGTCTACAGACACACAAGGGATGGTTTTATCTGATGCGTGATGTGGATTAATTGAGTTTCTGACTGGGTTTTTGAAGACTTCATGGTTATGTGTGCTTGTTTTTATTTATTTATTATTATTATTATTATTTAACAATAGACACAGATGGTTAACTTTTAAGTAATGTAAACATTTGAGACTGAAATAAATTTTTTTAAGAGACTTTAAACCCCCTTCATCAAAATGTTTACATTTCAATGTAGTACAATATTTCAATGAAATATTTTTTGGTCCAAGGAATATAAAGAAGAAACACAGATATAAAAGTTCATAGAAGATCAAGGACGTACAGAAGAAATTTCACATGCCACATATGAATTTGTAATGAAGCATTTAAGATGCGATTAAAGCGTAGACTTATTTTAAGGGCTTTAACAAAAATATTGCAGTAATCGCTTAGGGATTACAGACATTTTTTTTTTCATAGTAACTCCATTTTTAAACATTGAAAAGTAATTGGACAAACTAAAAGAATGATCAATATACGGATTATTATTCATTCTTGGATGCAAATCCTTTGCAGTGAATGACAATCTGAAGTCTGGAACCCATAGACATGACTAAATGTTAAGTTTCCTGTGTTGAGATACTTTGGCAGGCATTAACTGCAGCCACCTTCATTTGCTACTGATTGAGGTAACTGACTGAACATTCCATTTCTTTGCCTTATAAAACTCTTGGGTTGTTTTTTAAAATAATTATAAATTTGTTTGCAGATAATGTATGCAAGTAAAACAGTAGTTTTCCGTTAGAGAGATTTTGTCAGGAATTTATTGCAGCCATCTTCAGTTGCTGCATGCATGTAGATATTTATGTTTTTATTTTTTGTCTTCAATTAGTGGTTATTTTATTTGTCTATTTTTAGGAACATTTTTGACTTCAGAAAATCTGCATTGCTTTTGGGTTATTATCCATCAGTACTGTGAAAGCCATCAGTTTTGCAGCATTTGATTGACTCTGCCCATGACATAACACTGCTTCAACCATGTTTTTGTCTTTTGTGTCAGTATTTTGTATTTTAGGGGAAACCTTCTCTGTTTATAGTCATGAAGACTATGAAGAGTTTTCCATTATCAAGGAAAGCATTCTATCATAATTCACTTTTGTTGTCTTCCATAGATTACCAGGTGTTTTGGTGATGTCAATTCAATTTTTTATTTTTAGTCTGTACTAAATATTTCAGCTTAATGATGGCTTCCTTTACTTGCATTTAGACTTCTTATTACACTACTTATTAGTCAAGGGTAAGTTTACTTTTAAACCTACAAAAATAGAGGAAGTATGTGTGAGAAAGAATGAGTGCAATTCTTAAATGGTTAATATAGTATTTTTTAAACCTTTTAGAATGTCTAGTGAAGTTTACAGGCAATATTATAAAAATAAATATATAACTTGTAAGGTAACCTATATTTTCTCATGGGTTTGCAAATGGTCCATGCATTCACCTCATAGAAATTAATCTGGTCAAAACATTACATTCTGTATAATGTCAGATGAATGTACACTGTTAATTGCAGGATAATTATTTGTCCTTGTATGTATTAACCTTTGTAGTTATACAAAGTTTTATATTCAATATATTAATGTTGCATTCAATATGATAATATTTTTATAGTAGTGTCCTTTTAGAAAGTAAGGGGATTATTGAATTGGTAAAGCATGGAAGCCTGGTCACAGTAAGAGTCTCAATGGTCAGTTTATATTCAAATGCTGAATGCCGAATGACAATGACAGCTGTGAAGTATTGGCCCATTGATTAAAAAGAAAAAAAAAGAATGCTGCAATACTGATACAGTATATCCTTCACAAAGAATATAAAACACACATTATAAATAAGAAATCAAAATAAAAAAAACTAATCATACAAGGGCTATTTGCCCAACACATCTGTTAATGTATTACAATGCTCTTCAAACTAATGCTCTCATTAATAAGAAGCCTTTTTCCTGTGTGAAGTGTATTACAGATTTCTTGTCATGCAGCGATGAACGGAGGCAAAAGCGACGCCCTCAGCGGAGTCTGGTGGCGAAGAGATGCTTCTGGCGGAGAACAGGGGCCGAGCAACAACCGCAGCGGGGTCTATAGGCTGATCGATCTCTTTGGTGGAGACCAGAGACTAAGTGACGTCCCCGGCGGAGACCGGAGACTGAGCAACGCTGACCATGGAGGTCTGGAGCAGATCCGTGCCCACAACGGGGGACTGGAGCGGAGCAATGTCCTCTACAGAGGCCTGGAGCAAAACGAGGCCTACCCTGGAGGTCAGGAGCAGAGCTATGACCTCTGTGGAGGTCGAGAACAAAGAGGTGCCCATTACGGAGGTCAGGTGCGGAGCGACGCCCCTCACTAAGGCCTGGAATGGAGCTTTGTCCACCACGGAGACCCGGATAGGCACGACGTCCCTGGCGACGACCGGAGGCTGGGTAAAGTCCTCAACGGTGCTTACGTTTGTCCCCCTGAGCGGAGACCGGGAGCAGGAAGACACCCTCAGTTGAGTTAAGAGACCTTCAGCGGGGTTCATAGGCATGACGTCACTTTCAGAGGAGCTCAGGGGCAAGATGTCGCCTTCTGGGGAATGTGGAGGCTAGCCGTTGCATTGAGTGGAGCTCGGCCATCTTCAAAAGCTTTTGGAAGGAGAGATGTTGCTGTCGGAGGAACTTGGTGGCGAAACGTCACCATCGGAGGAGCTTTGGGCGAGATGTCGCCGTTGGAGGTGCTCGGGGGCGAGGCGTCGCTTTTGAAGGAAATAGGGGCTGTCACGTCATCCTCAAAGGCATCTGGTGGCATCATGTCACTTTTCGATGAGCTCAGTGGCGAGACGTCGCCCTCCGGGGAACTTGGAGGCGAGACCTGACCCTGAGAGGAACTTGGGGGCGAGATGTTGCCGTCAGAGGGACTAGGAGGTGTGACGGTCAATCCGGAAGGGTTTGGCGATGACGTCCTGTTCGTGTCGTGCTCAGCCGGTGGTAGACATTACTCTTCGCGGCCAGGTGGTGGTGCAACAGCGAAAGTCTGGAGAGGTAAGGCGCGCTCAGTGGAGCTCTGGGGCAGAGCGGTGCTCGGAGGTGCACTGGATCTGAAAACCGCAATCGGGGGTACTCTGGAGCGGAGTGCATGACGGAACCTTGAAGTGGAGCGGTTTCTTCAGCAAAATCTTGAAGCGGAGCGGCCTCCTTGGCGGAGCACAGGAACGAAGCGGCACCCTCAGCGCAGCACAGAAGCGGAGCAGCGCACTCGTAGAAAGTCTGGAGCGGAGCAGTGTGCTCTGAGGAACTCTGGATTGGAGCGGAACACTTGCCGAGCACTGGAGCAGAGCCCATCCAAAATCAATGGGGCTGTAGTGTAGATCTGCCGTAGTCATTCCAAACATCCCCGTGAGAAGCCTGATGAAGTGGGTGCAAGAGCTAAAATCTTCTCCAGCCGCACTCCACAACTTACTGGCGAGAGAGAGAGAAAGTCCCCAGACAGGAGAGAGATGTGGCATGTGATTTTGGCTCTTTCCGTGGGGTAAAGGGATGAATATAAATCCATATATTCACAGACGCTCCATATAAATCCGCCCGACTCGGCCATATTGCCAGAGAAGCGAGCCAGGAATTCCATTGCACTCTTGGAGGGGCGTGGCACAGCTGCACTTGCATGTTCAAGAGCGGGCGAGCAAGAATCACGAGGAGTGGCAGCGAGCTTCCCACTTCATCGCGGCAGAGTGAAACCTCCCCTTGTCTCGGTTGGTCTTGCTGTGACAGATCGGATTACACGGAGACCATGGTGGTAACCCGATCATGTCCATTATTCTGTCATGCAGCGATGAACAGAGGCGAAAACAGGAGTACAAGTCGCTGTATATTTAATGCAGGAGTGGTGCACAGATATACACTCACGACAGTCCATAGAATCAGAGAATGCAATATCCGTGGTACGCCCTGGAGGGGCGAGGTCCACACAGTCCTATCATGGGACTGTAGAACGGGAGAAGAGATATTCGAGGCGCGCTTCAGAGAGCTGTTGCAGGACGGAAGAGTCCAATGGAAAGAAACGCATAGGTTTACACTAAATAAAAGACAGTGAGTAAGTGTGAGTGAGGGGTTTATGTAGGTGCCAGGAATGAGTGCTTAATGAGTCCCAAGTGTGTGTGATTGAAGCAGGGAGTGGCAGAGATAGCGGCAGCAGGACAGCCACCGAAGGGGGCGTGGCAGGTGGATTCTTGACACTTATTTTGCTATTTAACTAAATTGTTTGACAAATTGATTGATAATGATACACCCAGCTCTTTTTTTTGTATTGGGCTGTACAGATTTGCAGTTGGGAGTCTGTATTAACTGCATATCATTGCTAGGCAAACCAGCAGAAAAAGTCTTAACAACCACCATATAGAAAACAAGCAGAGGAAATATTATGATGATCAGGTGATCAGGAATGTCTCGGTTATCAGTCATGTTTACATCACTGACTACCTCTGTGTCATCCACCTTAGCCATAATTCTTGTTGCCTTCTGCCTTGCTCGTTGTTAGCTAGCCTACATCTGTGCTGTATGATAGCCAGGAAATGATACACCAGTGGTAGGTTGAAAATGCCCTGCAAGGACAAGAAAAAGGTTGATGGGCTGAAAACCGCATGCAAAGAGAAGACAATTTTTTTTTATTATTAATTTAAGTACACTCACTAAGTATTTGTACTTCATTACTTCCCCATCTCTGAGGCAAACACAACTTTTAGCATAATGGAAAACAAAAAAACATGTAACAGACTTGTTCAGAGAACTTAGTGTGTCTGTCTGGTGCTCCTTCAAAGGCCAGGATGTGGGCATAGTGTATTTAATTACAAAATCATTCAAATAAAGAGTTTTTCACTATTTATTTCATATAGCTGTACAGGTTTTATGGTTTCTTTTGAAATTTTAGCCATTGTATAAAGTAGACAAGTACTCATTACTACAGTAATGCACACTATGTATTGTGAGGAATTCATGTCAGTAAAGCACTGTTATTTAGTGTATTACTTTGTTTCACAGATAAAGGTTTTTTTGTTTGTTTGTTTGTTCGTGGTGGTTATGTTAATAAATGAATGCAACCCAAAAATTTTATTTTATGTATACAGTACTTTTCTATATTAATATTTTACATCATTTGATAATTAATAGTTATATTTTTATTAATACATTTCATTATTTCAACATAAAAATCTATAAAAACAATTCCCTAAATTTTTTGGCCTATCAAATACCAGTAGGTTAGTCAGGGAAGAATACAGCTTCTGTCTGACAAATTCGAGAACATTTACTTTATAAAGCATAACATTTTTAGTCCAAAATGTAACACATATTACCAGAGAGAGAGAGAGAGAGAGAGAGAGAGAGAGAGAGAGAGAGAGAGATTATGGTATTTACTATGTTGCACTGGTTAACAAACACACATACTCTTGCATATACACACACACAACACATTCATCAGGCTACCGCGCCTGACAACAAGGCACTCAATTAAGTCTCATCTTATTTTTAAAAGGAGGACAATGACAGAGAGCATTCCTCCTCAACGCTTTTATTTTCTCTCAGCACCAATATCTCTCCACAAATGTCTTCTTTTCAGCTTTATTCTTTTTTCCTGGCTCTATAATCAGATACACAAACAAATGTATGTCTTTTATATTCTTTGCTGGGAATGGTCTGATTGATGAGAAATTACTGTTATAATCAAGGTTATTTATGCTTCCTCTCACCAGCTCTACTTTCTCTCTCTCTTTCTCCCTATTTCTTATATTCACCCCATCCTCAGGCTATTCGCTTTTGTTTACAAATGAAATGAAAAACACAGAACTATAGTATTTTACATCTGCTTTACAATTTCTATCAACAGCAATGATTTTGTCCCATTCGTAAGTTGCTTCCTATTTTGTCTTAGGCTGATAATTCACATTTAGCAGACAATTCTCACACAATACTTTTTATTTTTAGGTGTATGTATGTATGTATGTGTGTGTGTGTGTGTGTGTGTGTGTGTGTTTGTGTTTGTGTGTGCGTGTGTGTGTGTGTCTGTGTTTGTGTGTGTGCGTGTGTGTGTGTGTGTGTGTGTGTGTGTGTGTGTGTGTGTGTGTCTGTGTTTGTGTTCTTGTACACGTGTATTATTTAGTGAACCATACCACGTTGCCTTGAGGAAAGACAACTTCAAACACAAGGATACAGCTCTCTCATCTCAGCTCTCACTCCAAACCATTTACAACTAGTAACTGTCTTAGATGCTGGTGGGTTTTTTTTTCTGTATGTTTTTTTTTTTTTTTTTTTTTTTTTTTGTATGCTGTATACTTTATACATTTATGTGGTGCAACATAACTTTAACATTGAATTGAGCTAAATCCTTGAGAAAAGGCTGTCTGTTCTTGTATTTAAGCCAAAAAAAAAAAAAAAACCCACCAATGTTAGAATATTTATGAAATAAAATTTGTACAAAAGTTTCAAGCTCAATTTTTAAGTTAGGTGCTGAATAAATTACTGCAAACAACTGTACACCATATTTTCAGTAAAGTACTATAATATTTTACATAGTATAAACACAATCCAGTACATTTGCTTATTTGTCTCATGCTATATTACAATTTCATTTTACAGTTGATTCAAATCTAATCTGTCTAAGTCTTGCTTTATGGCAGATGGGTGGTGCTGATATAAAACAACAACCTCCTGATCTTTCACTCAACATTTGTAATAACTGTGCTAACACAATTAGCTGACAACTGTTGCCAGCAAATTACTATAAAATGTACAGTTTACTTTTTTAACAGAACATGGGAGAATAGCTACAGTATTATGTGCATAATTAAGGCCCCCAAACTACTCAAACTTCTTTGCAGTATTTCTAGAAAAACTGTGTGAATTCATTCTGACAGTAATAGGACTTTTTCTCTTTTGCCTAGACCATTAAGCAAAGCCTAGAGTAATGGATTTTTTTCAGAGAACTGTTTTCTCTTGACAGCTCCAAATTTGCCTTAACTCTTTTGTCAGTACTCTGGTGTTCCATTTTGCTGGTGGAGTGTAAAACAACTTATTGGATATTGTCATTGAGAATAAACAAAAATAATTATTTTAGCACCACAAGTGTTAAATGTTTGGTTAGGAAAATGTTGGGTTTCTGTGTATAGAGTATCGTAGCTGTGTTTAGCTTCTGGTGTGTATGGTGAGCAGGATGATGTGAAAGGTGAAAGGGTTGAACCTCCTGCTGAGCAAGCAATTCACACCTCCCCATAATAACATTGGTACAGAGATAAAACAGACAGCACAACGACAACTTTCCGATAGTAAATTGCTGTATAAAACTGCCACTATAAATGCATACTTAGTAGGCTGGGTAAAAAATATTTTTGGAAGGCTTAAATTCTTAAAGCCTACTTTCATATGAGCCATTACACACTACTGTTAAGTGTGACATCACGAATAAATTCAATGCTGAACATTCGAAAAATATATTTTGTCCTGTGGTAAAAAGATTAAATCTGTGTAGAGAAGTGGGTCAATAACTATCCATGTATGCCTAGAGTGTTACATAAGACCAATAAGATCAACACTTTTGAAGTTACAGTGTCAATTAAAAGGAAAAAGTGTTCTTGATGTTTGTATGAAATGATTCATGTCCCATACCTGACAAGATGTGTAAAACTGTGTTCACATTATAGCACATACAAAGTTTATGTATAAAAATATAAAACTAAGCTAATCTTAATGTATTTTATTCTTTTTTTTTGTTGTTGTTGTTGGTGGTGGTGCAAAGCAGCAACCCCCTGACTTCTGCAAAAATCCTTTGTAGTTAATGAACCAAGCTGCTGTGTATCTCACAACAAGTTACTACCTCTGACTGGTGATTTGCATCATTGTGGACCGTAGAGGCCCATTTATTGCCAAAGCAATCAAAATATCCATTTACTGAGGAGGGTGCAGATGCAGAGTGCGGCACCACACAAAGCCACATTATAACTGTTGTAATTCTCTGTCTGTCCATCTCTCAATTTTTATTTGCCTGAATATGGTGTGAGGTTCAGTGTAAGAGATCTATACAGGTCTGTAAAATATCAGAAAAAGTCAAATATACATCATAGATACATGCACAGGTAATACAGACAACAATAATGATTGTGATAGGCAACAAGTGAGAAAACACTAAAGGATTAAATGCATAATAAACTATGCAGGTACAAAAACAACGTCCAGCTTGGTAAATGTGAGAAAAATAATTTGCATAACTTGCTAATATTTGATGCTTAAATGCTTAATTAAATGGATAAATGCTTAAATGCTTAATGAAATGTTCAAGAGCAGTCAAACTTAAAAAACAGACTTTACCCTACAGGTTGCATGGATTTCAGGCTAAGGTCCCATTACTATGTTGTTATTTTCTTATAATAAGTTACAATATGAATTTTGAGTCAAGAATGTAATACATTTTTTATTAGAGCCATTCAGCTATGCATTTGAGACAGGGATTGTGGAGACAAGAGTTGATTGACAGGATTGGAAGATAGATGAGGGGGTAAATGTTAGACTGAAAAGACGAGGCACAATTACAATACTCTGAGCAAATCGAATGTAATGGATTCAGTTGACCTTATATATATCTGATATTAAGAGGCAATTCCACAGTACTACTTCTGATACAAAAACTAAGAGGTGTGTTAAATAAAAGCTTTCATCATTTAATTTGAAGGTGAGAAATAAGCATTAGATTTAAAGTTGATCAGCTATACCGGTACTTTAGAAAGAGGAGACAAATACAGTGAGGTTTTCTGTTATTATTTAATGCTAGCATCTTCTTCTTCTTTTGGATGTTCCCATTAGGGTTTGCCACAGCGGATCATACATTTCCATAGTATTTTGTCCTCAACATGTGCCTCCTTTAAAACAACTACCTGCATGTCTTCCTGCACCACATCCATAAACCTCCTTTCTTCACTTCTCTAACACACTCTTCATTACTTTGCACTGTTGACTCCAGGTACTTAAACTCATTCACCTTCACCACCTCTTCTCTCTGCAACCGCACCACTCCACTGCCCTCCCTCTCATTCACACACATGTACTCTGTCTCACTCCTACTGACTCTCATTCCCCTTCTCTCCAGCATGTACCTCCACCTCTCCAGGCTCTTCTCAACCTGCTCCCTACTCTCACCACAAATCACAATATCATTTGCAAACATCATAGTCCATGGAGACTCCTGTCTGACCTCATCCGTCAACCTGTCCATCACCACTGCAAACAGGAAAGGCTCAGATCCAATCCTTGATGCAGTCCAACCTCCACCTTGAACCATTCTGTCATTCTTACTGCACACTTTACTGCTGTCTCACTGTCCTCATACATGTTCTGCACCACCCTCACATACTTTTTTGACACACCTGACTTCCTCATACAACACCACAACTCCTCTCTTGGCACTCTGTCGTACACTTTCTCTAAATCTACAAACACACAATGCAACTCCTTCTGCCCTACTTACTTCTTCATCAACATTCTCAAAGCAAATATTGCATCCGTAGTGCTCGTCCTTAGCTTGATACTATACTTTTGTTCACAGATGGTCATTCTCTCAGCCTGGTTTTCATTACTCTTTCCTATAACTTTATGATGTAGCTGATCAACTTTATTCCCCTGTAGTTGCTGCAGGTCTGCACATCTCCTTTATTTAAAAAAAATCAGTACAGCACAAAATAATAATACCAGCACACCCCCTCTTCATTCCTCAGGTATCCTCTCACCTTCCAAAATTATTTTTAAACAATCTGGTTACAAACTCCACTGCAAGCTCTCCTAAACATCTCTTTTACTGATATGTTATCTGGTTCAACCGACTTTCCACTCTTCATCCTTTTAAATGCTGCTCTCACTTCCTCCTTAATAGTCCTACTTCCTGCTTTACCATCTCCACACCATCCAACCTTCTCTCTCTCATATTTTCCTCATTCATCAGCTGCTCAAAATACTCCCTCCATCTTCTCAACATACTCTCCTCACTAGGCAACACATTTTGAATCCTTTATTTCTCTAACTTGTAGCACATTCTTCCCAGCTATGTTCCTTTGCCTGACCAAATCCTTTTCTCCTTTCTTAGTGTCCAACCTCTCATAAAGCTCCTCATATGACTTTTTCTTTTCCTCAGCATTTGCCACAACCCTCTTCACCTGCTGCCACATCTCTTTGTACTTTTATGAGACCTCAATCTCCTTCTCTTGTTCTTCACCTACAATGCCATCCTACAGACTGCCATCTGATGCTGCCTAGCTACACTGTCCCCTGCCAACACCTTACAGTCTCCAATCTCCTTCAGGTTGTATCTCCTGCATAAAACATCCAAAAAGTCCACCTGTGTGCACCTTTCTCCACTCCTATACAACACCTTGTGCCACTCCTTCTTCTTAAAATAAGTGTTCACCAGTGCCATTTCCATCCTTTCAGCAAAATCTACCATCTGCCCTTCCACATTCCTCTCCTTTAGGCCATACCTAACCATCACCTCCTTTTTATCTCTGTTCTCTTCACCAAATGCCCATTGAAGTCTGCACCTATCACCAATCTTTCTTTCCAGGGTATACTCTCTACCACTTCATCTAACTCACTCCAGAATCTTTTCTTCTCCTCAATCTCACAACCCACTTGTGGAGCATAGGCACTGATGACATTTATCAATCACCCCTTCAACTTCCAGCTTCATGTTCATCACCCTATCAGAAAATCTCTTCACCTCTACTACACTCTTACTGTACCCTTCCTATCTGTCCGAGCTTGGGACTGGCACTTGAAGTGCACTGGTTTGTGCAATCCTAATGGCTGAGTTATTTAAAGCTAGCATGATGGTACTAAATCTGTTAAAGCTAACTACTGATTACTGATTAAGTGTGACACCATGGAAGTAGTGAGCTAACTTGGGGCTTTCTTAAGGATGAATAGTTAAGTTATACATTTTGTTAAGTTAGACTGAAATAGATTGGTTTTGTTGAAGAGGCATTTTAGAAGTGTTATAGCTGTCTTTTTTCAAAAATCTAATTAATTATAAATAGTTAAAATATAGATCATGGTTTAGCAGTCCTTGGCATTGATATAAACAGACAGTCTTAAACAATATCATGAACTCTGCTGTCTTCAACAATCCAGCATTGCTATTCAAAGTGGGCTACAAAATAAGATTCACGCTACTGTTTAAAACACATGCAGAGATAACACACACGATAACAACAGCTACCAAAAAACATGTCGTGGGTATGCGCATCACCAAATATCATCATAATACAGGTATCTAAGAACACACTCAACCCTGTAACATGAATAACAAGGCTTTAAATAAATGCCAGCCTTGTGGCCACTTACACATGGTAACAAGCCATTTGAAAGCCAACCAGCCAAAGGTTGCTAAGTATGCTTTAGTATAGCAATTTCTTTTTTCAAGTTAAGAGGATTGGACTGTATACTGTGTATTGTAAATAATTTATGTTTGTTGGGACTCTGATTGGAACCCATTAGGATGCAGAGTTCCCTGTTTCTTTAGTAGAAAAAAACATTTTGTAAGCAAAAAATTGTTTAAATGAAACCCTGTCAGATGCTGTTTCCCCACCAGTTCTAACAAAGACTCTTAAAAAGCGGAAAAAATTTCAGAAAGAGAAAAACCTTTCTACAAAGCAGACTGGCAAGGCCTTAGGACCTGATGGGTTCTCATACAAACATTACAGAAATTTTATTATCAACTCCCACCTTTGTCATTCTTAAGGTGGTTTATATCTAACTCTTTGAAAAATATTAGGTACACATTTCTAATGAAAACCTAAAAAGGTGTATATTATGTTGTTTTTGTCTTTGAAATGCTGTTAAAAAGTTGTGGTTATCTCCAAAAAAGTCATCACAAATTTTCAAACAGATTTCAGGCCTGGTATTTACTGTGCAATATTTAACATATACATTTCTGTCATAATCCTTTTTCATCCAAATACACAAGATAGTTTTATTGGACATTATAAAGGTTGTGTAAAGTGTAGACCTTTTTACCAAAATGAGATTTTAGTGACATCTTTATAACATTGGTTTGTCTATTGTACTTTGCAGAAGAATCAGCTGTCTTGAAAGATTTCAAGGTAATACATTGACTAGGGGCACAATATAATGCTGTCCATTGAGTCCTTTTTCATTTCCGTTTACATAACTGATATTGTTGAATAATTGTGGTTAATTCTTATGCTCTAAGGGGAATTTTTTTTAAAAACTAAACTTTAACAATAAATTACCTTCTAAAAATTTCTGTTTTAGTATTAGTATTAGTTTTTAGGAAATAATACTCCACACACACTTACTTTACATATATTAATTAGACTTATGTACATATATGATTTTGAGATTGGCTAGTTTGTTTGAACTTCCAGCATGTCATTCCCTAATCTCCTGATGAGATGTCAGGTATACAGTAATCCTCCGCGGTTACCTTTACTGCAGTTCGAAACTTGCATACCCGGTTTATCACAGAAGTGCATTTGGCACATAAAACTTAAAGGGAATGGAGTTTTATGCTGATTTAATGAAATGTATTAATAAAAACATAATTATCAATTATAAAATGAAGTAAAATGTTAAAGTACAGTACTGTATACATAAAATAGCATTTTAGGGGTGGCGTCTATTTATCGTTGCCGGTTTGGGAATGTAAAGTGAAATTTCCATATTTGGAATATAACTTCTTTCTTTTTTCGGCTTCTCCCATTAGGGCCTACATGAAAACCTAATACACAGACAGCTTAATGTAATTGCTTTCAAATCTGTGCAAACTCAAAGACTCTTATAGCATCTTTTAAATTGGTAATCACTTAGTCTACCTAGTGTGCAGTACAATGACTTCAAGATTGCATGATTTTGTTACATTTGGAACAATCAAATTTGCAGTAAGAGAATCACAAAAATAAAACTGACCTATTTTTCAGACATTCAAACACTTATAAATTATTATTAGATTATCTTTGCCATCTATACACTGCACAAACTACATTGTATTAATTGGCTGATGTAGAATACAACTAAGTGATGGTCGGATTTGAACACACAACTTTGAGCCACCACAATCAGCGTTACAAACTTGATTGATTCAGTGCAGTCTTTAAGTGCAATTAAATGAGTGAAGAAGTCATTGAAATAATGTGCATATGAGCTAGTTGCTTTAAGGTATACTGAGCAGTATGTTGTAACTGTAAAGTATATGTACAGTATTTAATAAATAATTTAATATGTAATTAATTATATGTCTTTACAGTTACACAATCTGCATTTTTTAAATACTCATATTAACATAACCTGTTGTAAGTTTTAAGTCTAAGCATATGTCAGGGAATGTACAACCCTTATGCATGAAGTATACTTAAAAAGAGGAACATTATTAAATACATATTGATCCTATTAAATCTGTGTGGATGTGGGTATGATTGGTTAAATTAATTCAGTGCAGAATGCGACATACAGTTCATTAGAACATTTGCTATGCAATCTATGCTTGTGCCAGAACACTGACATTTAATAGATGGATGGTGCTGTAGATAAGATGTATGTGAACGCTTCTTTCTGTGACATTAGGTTGGTGAGTGTTTATATTACAGCAAAGTGATTATACTTTTCATTTGACTGAGAAAAGCAACTTGACTTTATTGCTAAACTGGCTTTGTTTTCCACATCACATTGTACACTCTCCCTGTCTGGCCTGTTTTTAGAAACCTAAAGATTGTGTAAATGTTACTTTTGGTTCATTCTACTTTATTATCTACCTGTCCTGTGTTGGAGTTTGAACAGCCAATCAGTGCCAGAGAAGGTGAGGTGTGCTTAGAGATCCCTGTTTAAAGATGTGCTTGCTGCCTCATTATTTACATAAGCTAACAAGGTTATTGGGAACTTTAGCTGCCTGAATGTCATCGTGGTTTTAAAGTATATGAGAATTTAATAAAAGTCTCTGTCAAAGAGCCTTACAGGGGAGGAATGCGGGGTATGAATATTTATGAGGGCCCCTTTCAGAGGGATTTGCTCTGGAGCTACCTGCTTTAGCTTCCTGTCAAAATTACCCGTTGCCTGTGGTTGTAGGAAAGCATCATCAGTCATTCTGCTACCACTATACAATCATACAACGCAATGAAAACAACAGCATTTGTACTTTTTTTGTATTACTACATATTTAACTACTGCTAAGTAGCATAACATATAGATTTGTAATATCTATCTATCTATCTATCTATCTATCTATCTATCTATCTATCTATCTATCTATCTATCTATCTATCTATCCATCCATCCATCCATCCATCCATCCATCCATCTATCCATTCATTTGTTGTGAATAATAATTAGTTATAACATTAAAACCACTGACAATTGCAAAATAGCAATTATAAGGATCTGAAAAAATTTGGACAATGGCAAATTGTGATCTCTAGACGATGAATGAGTCAGAGCTTTTCCAACCTTTCAAAATTGCACTGACATTTCTTTTCAGTCACTTCAGTAACTCCTTATACATTAATATACTGCCCCATCTGTGCTTTGGCTCTATGTCAGTATCCTCTCTCATTACATTACTTCTCATTTTATACATACAATGTAAAAATATTTTGAAAGGTCAGATGAATGATGCTTTCTTTTAAATCATTTGGACAGCTGTGTGTGTGTGTGTGTGTGTGTGTGTGTGTGTGTGTGTGTGTGTGTGTGTGCGTGGTGTGCACTATTGGAATAATGCAAGCCAGCAGAGGCAGTGTGATGCTCTGGGCAATGTTCAGCTGGAAAATTTCGGTGTTGCCATTCAAGAGGATGTCACTTTGACACATAGTACCTACTTAAACTTTGTTGCTGATCATGTACACTTCTTGATGGCAACAGTATTTCCTATTTTTAGTGGCCTCTATAAAGAGGATATAGATAAACAAGTCCTGTCCATGGGACCTAAGGAAGCTGCTCCGAATGTATTTTTGCCATTCAAATGTCTTGTAGAGTCCATGCCTTTACAGGACAGGGTTGTTTTCGGGGCACAAAAAATAGGAAAATGGGAATTTGCTGTCCTTTGGGATATGGAATTGGATGCCGCCATGCCAAGTTCGTGAAATTTCTACCTGCTATATCTGCTTGTCAAGTGTAAATGCTTTTATATTAAAATGGAAGCATCTAGGAGCAACAACAGCTGAGCCATGAAGCAAATGACCATGCAAAGTAACCGAGTGGTGTTTTAGAGTGCTATCCTCTAGCCTTTTTTGCATCACTCACTACAGAATTCTAAACTGTTTTTGAAAGCAATATTAACACAAGTACTGTGCATTGAGGGCTTTATGAAATGGTTTTCTTTGGCTAAGCAGCTTCACACACGCCTAAGATCTCTATGTTCAATATTAAGCATTGGCTGGTTTGGATAAAAGCATAGCACTTGTTCTCTGAAATTGTTGACTTTTGCATCACCATCTGGCAGTCTAATGGATAGTTCTGTGTTTTGTGAATGTCAGGAGAATGTTTTCTATCGGAGAACATACTGATAAAAGCCAATGGTGAAGAAGTGATGGCGTGGGGCTGTTTATATTGGGCTTGGGCTAGGCCACTTTTTGAATTTTTCATTATCCTTTATTTTTTTTGAAGGATAATGTTAATGATACAACATACACATTGCAAATTTATGCGTCCAATTTTGTCGCAAAAGTCATGAAAGGACCTCTTCTAGTCCTCCAATGACAATGACAATTCTTCTTTGCTAGTGTTGCTAAATGGGCACAAATGCCCACAGTCATAGTTTAATATCTAATAGGAAGCCTTCTTATAGCAGCAAACAGAGAACAACTAAACCATCAATGCTTATAGGTTTGGAATAATGTTCAGTGATCAAGCATCCACATCTTTTTATCCTGTCAGTGTATTTACAAAGGTCTGTATATGAAACCTAGTGAAGAAATCAAACAGACAGAGTATTTCAGTATAAAAAAAACTGAAAGCAATGACGTGAATTTTTATTTACATTTAGCAAACAAAATGTATAGGTAATCGAAAAGATTTAATTAGAAAAAGACTTTATCTGTCCTATACAGCCCAGAGTGCATGCAAATGACGTTTTGGTAGATCTTCTAAACCATGCTTCATTATGTCCATCACACAACCTCCACACACTCACTTCGCCCCATCTCTCTTTCTCATTAGCTGCCTCCTGACTGATGCCCTGATGTGTGTCCAGTTCTCATTACTGAACAGCAGTAGCAGTAGCTTGGGCAAAGTTTAAAGGAGAGACTAAATCCTGCTAGTTCGTGTCTACAGTGGACTACAAGATTGTTAAGACAAAGAGAATGCCTTATTGATGTCTGTTAGAAATGACTGGTTCTGAATCCAGAAAGAAAAAAAACATGTGGTTGTAAGAGCTGCTCTTTTTTACATGACCTGGAGTTTTATTTGTTAGAATAGAATAGCCTTTTTTGGTCACATATACATTACAGCACATATACCAGCTTGCTCAAGGGCCCAAGAGTTGCAGCTTGGTGATACCAGTCCCTGAACCACTGAACTGCCACTTGTTAAGCTTATAGACAATTAAACATATTTTAGGTTTAGTATAAACAGTATAAGTATATAAAGTATAAACAAATTAGCAGTGCTTATCTGTGAGTAGCCACTAGTTTTAATTTAATTTTAAACCATTACTATGATGAAGGAAACATAATGCAAAAATAAAATAATTAAAGAAATCTAACCAGAAAAATAATAATATTTGTTTGCCATACAACCTATTATTCAACTTGTTTATCATGCTTGAAGTTTTTGCATTCAGCATGAATCTGAATGCAAAAACACATGTATGGGGGGAAAAACTTTACATTTAAACACAAACATGTGCATACATATGAATTCTCACCTCTGGATGATCTACACTAGCAATATGAGCTCATCCTGCTTTCCCTCAATCCTTTTGTGACTGCTTTAATTACTTGTGCACTTTGATCATCTCGAGATATCAGCAGACCCAGAACTCCTCTATAGTGAGAAAGTGAGAAAACTAGAGAAGTCAGCAGAATAATCAGAGCCATTTCAAAGCTAAGCAAGTGCTATAAAGAGATGAGACCCTCTACTCCCACAATGAGCACCCTCCCTTGTCACCTGTGCTTGCCAGCTAACTGATGTTAAAAGAAGTTAAATCGGCTAAAAATGTCAAGTCATGCTCTTGGTGGTTAAAGGGAATGGAGAACATGAAAATCAGAAATTGCATCAGCCTTGTCTCAGGTATGCGACTAGACTTTAATAACTCATGCAGACATAGACTAGACATCATACTGTGTGAGCATACTAGTTCCTTGATTCATATTTTTCGTTAAATATTCCAAAATGTGAAAAGGGCACTGACTCCATTAATTCAGACAGCATGACCGGAGTGTTGGTAGAGAAGGTGAGAATATAAAGAATGGAACACAAGTTATAGGGAGGAAACTAAAAGTGGCAGTAAAAGGATAATAAGAGAATGACAGGGACAGTGGGAGGGTGGGAGGTAAGGAGGGAGGGAGAATTAAAATGAGTTGGGAGCTGTGTTTTTCCCCAAGCTTTGTGTTCTTGCAATGTATCTAATCAATTTCTACCCAGGAATCCTCAGTGTTTTCCAGTGTGAACGGTGTGGTATTAATGTTTATTTTGCAGCATGAAACTCATCCACAACACACACAGACAGTGAATGATTACATATACATACTGTGTCTTGGGACTGTTATCCCTGGGCACCAAGTGTGTACTCTAAGATTTTCAATTATCTAGTTGAGTTGCACTGCATTATTGAAGATGCAGAATCAATACAAACAGTGTGTGGTGTCTCATCTGTGATGTAATGCTGATATTAAAGAATGGGAAGGAGAGGGCAATGGTACTGAAAAGACAATGAAGAAATTACTTAAAAGGATAATTCTAAAAATTTTCCTCTCAGAGCTTTTTGTGCAACTATTGATAATACAGACTTAAGTACTTGCAAGCAATCTGCGCACTTTTGCAAAATTGCATGTTAACATTGCATGTGAAACCCCTTGATGTGCTGACAAAGGGCACTGGTGGCTTAATAGTTAATACTCTGGATTACCAATCAGAAGGTCAGAAAGCTTCCAGGCCCTTAACACTTGTTACTCTAGAGACACAGGGATGACATACCATGGCTGACTAAGAAAGGGTAATCATGGTTTCCTAACAAACTGGGCTATCAAAAAAAATACACGGTAATAATTTAACCATGCTGTAATGCTCAGGTGACAAATAAGACTTCTTCAGAATAGGATGAGTTGCAGTCACTTTTTATTTTATTACATCCCTTTCCGAATGATTTAGAGCTCCAGGACTTGTGAAATGATTCTGAGCTTCAGTTCCTGTCTGTGGTGTTACACATGGGACCCCTCTGTGTGGGTTTTAATCAATTATTGAAATAAATGTAGAAATGTGAAAGCAAGAACTTGACAGGGAACACATTTAAGATAAATTAGATAAATCTTCAGTACTAAGATTTATCCAACATTTATCAGACTATAATAAATAGCTTACTGATGGGTAGATACATTTTTAACACCACTTAGTAGTATAAAAATAAAACACAATACGGAAATATAAATGCTATTTAAACATTTATTCAAAGTAACACTGAACTGAATCAAGTCATATTTGTAAAAGAGAAACAGAAGAGCAATCTGACCAATATATATATATTTTTGTATATATAAAACACTCCAGACATCTTAACTTTACAACTTAATTTAATTAGAATTGATTCACTGTAATACCTACAGAGTTCAACATACTTTTTAGGAGAAGGTCAGCAAAGCTATACATTTTAAAGTGTCTTGCTAAAACAGATTAAACTTTATTTTTTTACAGTTTTACCTTTTTTTCAGTTTTAGTTTTTCTTTTCCTTCTGATACTTTAATTAAAGAGAATTTAATCTCACTGTCTGCAAATTAAACATAAAAGGGGGCATGTTTCAGGCTATGCATTAGTGCAGATGAAAAATCTTTTTTAGAAAGATTTTGAGGAAGGGAAATCAAACAAAAAGCATTTGATATGTCTTTTCATAGCATCTGGAAAATTCCTTGTGCTCCAGATGACCAGTTTGCCCCTGTCAGGGAAAAGCATGTGTCTGAAATTTGCTAAATGATCAAAATTAATTCAAAAGTGGTAAAAAAAATAAATAAATACAAAGAACAGGTTAGAAAGGAAAACGTAAAACAAGATCAATATTCAAATATTTAAATATTACATTTATTGTCTTTGTAGACATGTGTATTAGGCTCTTTATTTCCGGATACTTTTTAATGCCAACTTGAAGGAGTGTACAAACATAAAAAAGAAAGACAACAGTGCACTAGTAAATTAGTGTAGGAGTTAGAAAGTGAGGTTTAAAATGAGGCTGGATCTTTATGTGAACGAGATAAATTGGGAGTTGTAGAAGTTGGGAGTTGGGCTGATTGATGCTGCTGGCTGTATGGGCGGAGTGAAGAAGCTGTCCTTTGGGCTGCCTGTGGCTGCCATCTCTCATCTGTCTGACATTTCACTCAAACTCAGGAATGGCAGTGCAGCATACTGGTGTTCAACCTCCTTTATTACATGTTCCTTTTGTCACTCTTATTGCTCCCTATGTTCATTCTGTTCCAGGCCTCCATATTACTTGCCTGTCTGTCTTTTTATCCACCTCCCTATCCCCTGTCCCCATCAAACCATTCCTGCTGTCTCTACAACAGATTTCATCTATTCCTGGCTCAACTCATCATTCCACATCTTCAACTCTGCACTTCTCTCCATTTGCAGCTGCAAACTCTTTGACTTCTATTATGCCCTGCTGCTGATTCTTTCTCTCTTCTTTCAATCTTGGTATTTGACTTGTTCTGGAGTCCGACAGTGTGCATGAGTACTGGCTGTAGGCAGATAAGAGTCTTGTATATTTTGGACTAAGTGTGATATTTTAAACAAATGTTCAAGTCCAGTCTGCTACAATGGCTTAGGATAGCACATGTCTATATAAGTGTACAGTAACTCTAAAGAAATCAACTAATATTTTGTGTAATTTATATGAGGATGGGTTCCCTTTGAATCTTGTTCCTTTTAAGGTTACTTTCTCATATCATCTCATATGAGCAACTTTTTCCTTGCCACTATTACATTTGGCTACCTGATTAGGGATAAACTTGTAGCGTAAAGTTATAGGAGCACATTTCTTCATTTCTTTCAAATGTACAGTATATATTCGAAATCTGTTTTTTCATTTTTTTCGTTAAACCTGCTTTGTGAAAATATCCTTAAAAGTGCAATTAAAAAAAGAAATACTAACTTGAATTAAATAAATAGGCATAAGTACCACGTATGCCCATAATAAACTTTAAACCATAATAAACTTTCTCTTTCTTTTACTGTACTTACATCGACATGAAAGGAAAAAAAACTATTTTAAATCACCGGAGGCTTCAGCATTGTACAGTACAACTCTTTTAGTAAAATAAACAGAATAAACAGATATTTCATATTTCATGGAAATAGAATTTACATGTATAAGTGGGCATGGTTTTATTAATAAATCTGATTTATTTATTTTTTTTTCAGAATATTAAACCAGAAATATAACTAGACTCATGACTAGTGTGTAAAATTATGTAAACAACCTTTTTTGCTGGCGGAGAAATTTTACTTGCCACACAGATAACAGGTCATCTTGGGAACACAAATGAAAAAAACACAAATACCATTAATCAAATGAATTAGAAACTAATTATTCAGATACTAATAAATTAATTAAACTAAATAATAAACTTTCCACCATTAAATAATTAAAAAGCTACAATATTATAAACATATACATGAATTGGAAATCATTGTATTTTATGAAATGTGCATCAACAAATTTTCATTTGCCAGTAGAAATTCTACTTAAAAATGAGTTGGTGAAGTAGAGTTGGTCTCATAATATTAAGTAATTATATATTAATAATTGTTGTTGTTTGCAGAGAGAAATGTCAGAAAATGGGAGATGCACTGTGTAATGCTTAAGATTAAAAATCCAACCTTGGCATGTACAACATCTGCATTTTTACCAGTGTTCCTTAGTCAATATCATTTTGTACAAAAAAGAGAATAACTGGAGGTTTATTTAGCCATGGACACGATGAGTCAGTATATATATTAAGTTTGTGTGCTGACAGAGGGACAGAGCTAGTCTCTAAACCTAGAGGAGACAGTGGAATGTATTCACTTGTAAAAATTCCTTTATTAAGGCAACCTAGTGACCTTAAGAGAAAAAAAGGTGCTCCCTGTCCATGGTGGTAACACTCCAGTGTTGTAAATCTCTCCATTAAAGGAAAGAAAGATAATGTAGTTTGGATATAGGAAACAGGAAGGAGCAGAAATATAGAACAACCCATCCTTAGTAGCAAGATCATTTCATTTATTCACCACTAACCATATAATAGCTCTATATTAGCTCTAAGGTCAATGCCCATTGTCACAGTTTAATTTCTTTATTTTAACCAGTGAAAAGTGGATGCGCACAGACCTGATCAGATCACATCTTTAAGATCCTGAAGGTTGATGTCAAGATTTAGATGTCAGATTTCATGTCTCATGAAAGCAAAGACTGAGGATACAAGCTGAAGAGGTTGAAGTATTATAAGAGACAGAAAGTTAGTGTATGTGTGTACTGTAGATGCACTGAGGCAATGTAAGCGATGAGGGGTGACATCGAGCGCCATGCTTCTTATGAGCAGACGCTCATTCACCGCGATCAGCATCATTAGCTCTTCAAGGGCAGTCATGCATGCTGCCAACCCACCTTCACTGCTCACACTTGGGCACACCCCTTGTGACATGGGTTAGGAAGCCTTCACACACGCCAGCTGTGCTCCAAATGCAAACTGCTCACTTGGTTAGCTTGTCTGCCAAGCAATTTTCAACACTGTCTCTTCCCCACAGAGACACGACTGGCCACTCATGCCTGAACCAGCTACTGAGAGCATGTCGGGCTGCTCAACACTCAACACTATGCACAAGACTAATTCGAACCTTTCCGGTGCATGGCTGAGCTGAAAATAAATGCCTACAAAAATGGCATTTATATCCCCAATGTGTCCCTTGCATGTCTGAATATTAGGGTTGCTATTAAATAGGATTTCTCTTGACAATTTCAAGACAGAGATCAGTGGGCTTGAAGACACACATCCATGCAATTTATCATAGATAATAAAACGATTTTTATATCCTCTCTACACAATTACTTTTTGATTTCTGGAAAAAAGTTCTAAGTAAAATGCTGGTTTATCTTATGATTTGTATTAAAAACCTGTTATGTCTGCAGCTACTGCCAAGCCCTGCAAACAAATTGCTGAATACATTGGAGAATTTATTATCTAGATTGCCTGTCTTTGGCACCGTCCCTCGATATCTCTGCAAAATGTGTGTTAAAGAACAGAAGAAGATCTGCCTGGCACATAGTAACTTATGAGATAATATCTAAAGTCGCTGTGCATGAGATGCTGCTTCCTTCCCACTATATAAATGTATATGAGTCAAAACTAGGGCAGGACCACATGTGAATTTCAATAAGAATTTTTTTTTTTGTTTGTACATGCAATTGTGGCAGTAAGAGGCACCACACCTCGAATATCAATCATAGCCTGATATTGTAATCCTCTCTTGTGGAGTAGGAAGATCTGTGCAGAGTAGCACAGATCTTATGTTAGAGGCAAGCTCACATAGCAAATACTAACACAACTGCAGGCAGATGTCAAAATAAAAAATATATATATTTTTCATAATCATTACTTAGATAAATGTCTGGTAATATTTGACAAAAAAATAGTTTATGCCTACAGTATAAACTATATTGTTAAAATAAAATAATACTCGGTTTTACACTGTATTAGCTAACCATGCATGTTAGACATGCTAGTTAATTTAAATTAAATTATATTAAAGCAATCAATTATTTTAGATCTTATTATTCCATGGCTGTTAAGCTATAAATGTTAGTCTTTTCCATCTTGCATTTAACACGTGATGTATGTAGCTACATTTTATCATATATTTATGGGTAGGTTTCAGATTGAGTTCTGCTTTGCTATTATATTAAGATCTATACTTCTGGGAAGGTTCTCCACTGTGTGTTAAAGCATGGCTGTGTAGATTTGATTAAACCACAGAGGTTAGGTTGGGCAACTAGAAGACCTGGTGCACAGTCTGTGTTCATCCCAAAGGAGGTCAGGGCTATGTGTAGAACATTTATATTCTTTCACTCCAAACTTGGCAAGCCATGTGTTCATTAGCATTGTTCCCAGGTTCACTGTAATGCTGAAACATGTTTGGGCACCTAGTTTCAGTAAAGTAAACTCTTTATTCAATTACATTTTATATTTTATAATTCTGTTCTATCAACTGCAAAAGTTTCAGGAAGTTTCCTATATGGTTGTGATGGTCAGATTTCCGCAAAAGTTCTATAACCAGCCATAAACAACTTGTTTATAATGTATAGCTCTTATCTCTATATGTATATAATTTAAGCTTACTGTCAAGTTTAGCTCTAAATCAAAATTAATGATATTAACATTTATGAGTGCAGTTGATGATTATTTGCTTTACTCAATTTATTACAAAAAAAAAAAAACCCAATAATCAATATTATTTTTAATGTTAAAGAGTGAATGGTTTAATGCAATTGTACTTACATAATTATAAATTAACTTACAGCACAATTCATTTTTTTTTATAAAACAAGAATTAATGTTTGCTATTATTTTTGATCACCACAACAAAATAAAAATCATTTTAAACCTGGGAGACTGTAATATAATTAAAACACAGTATGTGCACAGTTAAAATAATACAATTCTAAAGCCCAATCATATTAAGGCAGTTTTATGCTAAAAGTCAACATGTACCAAATGCTTAGTCAGCAGCAGTAATGGCTGCAACAGTAGAGGCAGATAGAGAGAGAGGGAAAGCTCAGAATGATGTGTAAGGGGCATCACCTTTGCTGGGTGCTGACTATGTATCTAGAAACATGTTGCTGAATCCCACAAGCATTTTGACAGCTAACATTGCCTTTCATTATATAATGCTTATAATAGAGGTGGCGCTCTCTTCAACATACCTCTCTTGGTTTGCAGTGGTGGACGAAGTAAATAAACAATGTACTTGAGGTAAAGTAGAGATACACTACGTAAAATAAATAAGTAAAAGTGCTTCTGTCAAACCTTTACTTGAGTAAAAGTACAAAGATGTGTCACAAGACTCTTGTGTAATAATAACTGAGTTCAATTAATAATACTCTGTTAGCACACCAATCTATTGATAGAATGATTTTAATAAGTCAAACATTGATTGATATATATTACAATTATCATGTGCCCAAAACCTTCTTTGCAACTACTTCAAAGAAATCGTACCAATAAAATAAGTTAGAGTTAGGAGTTTCTTCCATCATTTATTACTAATCAAAATAGTTTCTTGCTGTTGAACTCATGCTGAACGGTATATTTGTGATAAGTAGATACCACAAGCTACAATCAAAACAAGTTCAGTCAAAACAGAGCACATGCTCCACCCTGATTGGTGGCTTGCTGATTGATAAGTTTTTATCCACTCATAAATAAAGGAACGCCTGAATTTGCTTAATGTAGACGATTAAAGATATTTGACTTAGAAATGTGAAGTTAAAATTAAGGTCTGCCCAAATGGAAATACAGACACACGAAAAAGCTACTTAAGTACAATAATGATTAACATTCACTTTGTTACTGTCCAACACTGATAGTTTGTTAACATAGGAACAGAGTATAAAAAGAGCAGGTGTCAGTTGTAGACATAAAAAAAATAAAAATTAGCAAACTTTGAAATATTAATACAGTATTTTTTCTCAAAAAATAATAATTTTTTCAATCACTTATTGCATATTAATGCTAAAATAAATTGTTAATTGAACATTTTACATATTGACTTTGCTTAAGGGAAACTTAATCTAATGTATTACAATGACTTACACTATCCTTTAGGTTGTAAAGCTAATAATATATCTTAGTCTCTTAACTAAAGATTAAACCCATGGCTGCTTGGTTGTGCATTTCCTTAGGCACATAAGGGGGAAAGAGGGAAATACAGGTATGTAAGTAATTGACATAATAGACTCTAACCACGTGTAATCAGGATAAATGCTAACATGTGTGATTTTTGGATGAATAGATCACTGGAATCCATTTTTGCCCCCCAGTGAATGAATTCCAAAAGAGCTATTTATCTACAGAGTATGAATTTTATTGCACAATTTCCTTTCAGAAAAAAATAAGCCTGTTAAATCATTCCCCTTTGGCTCACTTGTTTTGGTGTATCGTTTGGTTGTTTGAGAGTGAGGCAGAGGCTTGGATTAATGACCATTAATTAGTAATTTGCTTTTGGGTTCTTCAATCTGGCTCATTACTGCCAGAAGGCTTCATAATCACACTCAAGCCACCAAAGAACTGCTTTAAGTATATTTTGCAGGCTTTCATAGTAATCTTATTATCACTGCTTCTGTTTAGCTTGTTAGTATTAAATGCACCCAAGCCATGTCACTGCTCTATTCAGTCATCTGGAGACTGATGTGTCATGTTCATTTAACACACAAACACACACACACACACACACACACACACACGCACACGCACACGCACACAAACACAGAAAGCACATCCAATTTTAGACCATGATGCATTGCAGATCGATTTTAATATTCTAATTAAAGTCAACCTTTAAATGGCAATCTAGTGTCGGGAGGAAAAAAAAAGAAAAAAAAAAACATCTTAGTGTAATATAAAGACACTGTGGAAAATCACAGCAAGGGTAACGATTTGACATCACTGGACCTACAGATGTAGGCATGCACACACACACACACACACACACACACACACACACACACACACACACACACACACACACACACACACACACACACACACTCACACACACACACACTCACACACACTCACACACACAGAAAGAACAAACGTGCATGGGAGAGAAATTATATCTATAGGGATGAAGAAAGACAGAAAGATTCAAAGAGAAAAAGCTTAATGAGAGAATAGGAGTTGAAGAAAATCACATATGTCAAAGTAAAGAAGATAAAAGCTCTTCCACTGGGCAATGCTGACACTTTCCCAATAAGAATCATCCGTGCTTTTAATAAAGCACCAGTTCTGGAGGCCATGCACTGGCCAACCATTCATTTCTTTTATAATTACACTGAAGAAAATCTGAACTGAGGAAAATCGTAACACTTACTAGAGTCAATGGCCATTAAGGCTATTTTTAAAGTATCAGAGCGTGTAACTGTTGTTTCTGTTTTGTCTTTTGGCTTATATGTTTCTCTGCTGTCTGATATGTCTCATTGAAATGTAATATCTACTCAGAGTCTCTGATACACCATAATCAAAACACATTGTATTCAGCAGGCCGTGCTTTTTAAGTACACAAGCTTAGTATTTTCGCAAATAGATTGTGGCAGTTAAGCATGGAACACCCACCAGCCCCACTGACAACCACTGGCCCTGCATTAATGTACAAAATATTGAGATCTTCAGGCAGCCAGGCCCACACACACACACACACACACACACACACACACACACAAACACACACACAAACACATGAACAAGCAGCGACACCATTAACTGAACATAAACGGAGTGGCAGTGCAATGTTCCATAGGCTGCTCCTCCTGTTTTGAAAGTAAAATAAGTGGCATTAGTCAAATGAACCGCCCACACACTCTGTGAACCGCTTAGAGATGGTGTTAGGATCTGAAGCGTCAGCAAGCAACCAGCACCTGCCATTAAGCCATAAGCAGTCAGAAAGGTGAAACAGAAAGGCCAATGTATCATGCTGAAGTGCACTCCTCTGCTCAAACACACAATGCTCAGGTAAAGAGCTATAGCCCAGTAAAGCAAAAATAAAGCCCATTATTGTGGATTTAAAATGCATTCTTCTGAATACTGCATTAATTGTCAAGATCATCTGCCCTCTTAAGAGACATACAATGCAGTAATTTGGTACATTTGAAAAGCACTCCGCTGGTCCAGTGACAGATGCGAACCTGACAGGAGAGGGTTAAGGGAACAGTTTAACTTTAGCCATATGCATGGGTGTCTTAGGATCATACTGCATTCTGGACTACAAAGTAGTTTATCTTTACTGAAATCGTCAGGAGCCTGCACAGACATCATTTGATTTAGTTGCTCAGCTGCTAAATACAAAGACTACAGTAATTACATAAGGGACATACAGTATTTACACAATACAGTGGACCAGTGCCTATAAATCTTTCTCTGTCATTGCACCATAGGTGGTGTTTCATTAAGCAGATTCTGGTTATGGGAATTGCAGTGGAATTATTGCAAGCCTCGATATTTCTTCCTAATATTTCTCACAATTTTTTATATACCTTTTTTTTTAACAAGACATCTTTCAGTGTTTAATTATTTATTTGACTAAATATATGGAGTAACACATGTGCATGTTACATATGCAACTAACCAATGATTTAGCGATGAATGTAAAGCTTATGGTAATAATACTCATTACATCCCAAACTAGACTTGTTTGGTGGCATCTGTTATTTTCTATTAAAATATTTACTCACCCTGCTCTCGCCTTCTATTTCTCTTCTATTTGTTGACACTTTCAGTTATTCTGGGAGATTTTCCCTGCACTATTTGACACTATAATTAGTTTTTTTTCAATTTATTTATTATATTGACATATCATTGCTGCCTAATTAAATCCTGGACTGTGATGTTTAAATGTTTCAATGATTCTCTCTCTTTCTCTTTCTCATTCTCATGTATAAGTCCATCAATTAACATCTCAACCAGTATTGATGCAGGCACATAAGTAGCTTGAGAATTTCAGGCTAATCCGTTCTCGTCATTGCTGACACAATTATTCTGCATTTTGAAAAATTCAAGCTGCTTATTTCTTCATTGTTAATGGTTAATCTAAACTAAGCTGAACCAAAACAAATCCCACCCCCAACCCCAGTATGAATTGTAATCTCTTCAAAAACAGCATAGCAAAACAGCTAGACTTTGATGATAGGTTTATATTTAACCCCTTGAGGATTGTGCAGATATAATGCGGGACCTGACAAATACTTGAGATTTCTCATGAACCTGCATAAGAAATTCTCTCACGCCGTGCCGCAGCGAGAAAAATACATCTTAAAAATATTTGTGTTAAACACAGTACCTTCCCTCTTACATATACATCGATCTGCCATAATTTCAAAAACACTTACAGGTAAAGTAAAAAACTCTGACAATGTCATTACAGTTGCACCTAGCCACTTAAACAGTAGGTGAACATTCAGTTCTCAAAGTTGATATGATGGAAGCAGGAAAAATGATCAAGTGTAAGAATTTAAACAATCCTGACAAGGGTCAAATAATGATAGCCTGAAGACTTGGTCAAAGCATTTCAAATGATGGAATTCTGGTCTAATCCCACTAAAGAGCTACTAGCTAGTATTAATGCTGGCTATGGTAGGAAGGTGTCAGAACACATACAGTAGTACATCACTTCTTCCTATGTGAGCAATGGGGACGTGAGTATCATAACTGGACCCTGAAGCAATGGAAGGTGGCGTGGCCTAATTAATCACATTTTGTTTTACATCATTTGGAGTGTTGGTTGTGTGTGAATCACATGGGGAAGAGATGGCACCAGGATGAACAATACCAATAAGAAAGCCTTAATCGTCTGGATATTGGACTCTCCCCGAATGTTTTGAGGAACATTAAAAAAAATGAGTTCAAGTTGGTGATCTGAGCATCTGTCATATTTACTAAAAAAAAAAACAAGTTTCCATGGAGTCCCCACCTAACAACTTACAGACTTGTTTGGTGGCACAAAGGACCTATACCTATTACCTGGATTTTATGTTATGGCTTTTTAGTGAACACAGTCAACAACCCTCCCTACGATGTATATATAGAGACACACACAGAAAATTAACAGAATAGTTAAACCACATCATACAATCGGTGTTGCAAGCTGTGCCTAAATACTCTTGAATTTACATAAGGCAACAGTTAGGTTAGGGTTAGCAGACATTGCTTCCCTACTAACTCATCTGTGTCATATTCAGCAAAAACAGTCCTTCATTTTCACGGAGTTTAAGAGGTGAAATCATTTAAGTCTGCTATGGTTAAAAATAAAACTGTCACACTCTGGTCTATAATACTACAGATATTTATGTTTCTAAAGTGAAAGTGTTATTGTTAATCGCTGTGTCATTCTGAGTGGGCATATGTTACACTTGGGATGACTATGACTCTCTTGCTGCAAATTCCAGCTATCCACAATTTTACACAATGCTGTGGGCGTTGCAGCTAAAACATGGCAGTGTTTTAGTGTTGCCATGAGTTACATCTATTCAGTTAAGGAAGACTATATTGTTAGATGGCTTAACTTCCTCAAGCCAAAGTCTTACAATAGCCCCCCTCTGCTCTCCAGGTTTCATCACTGCCTCTCTCAGAGGAACCTGAGTAAGCAGTTTTAACATGTGACTGATCAGTGAAATCTGGTGCTAGAAGCTGTCCAAGACTTTTGAGAAAGTTCCCAGTGGAATGGAAAGCTTTCTGTTTGTTCAGGAACTCACAGAATTCAACTGAAAGTATACATTTAGTGGAAAAAAAATTACAGAACTTGCCTTTGGGGTGAGGTTAATGTATAATGAACAAACAAGCTTCTGCATCAGATGTGGCATTGTGGACAAGATAAATTTAGTTTCAAAACTGTGATAGAGCTGTCAGGGTGCAGAAACAACTAAGCTTCGGAAATACTTAAAGTAGAAGGTGTGAGGCTGTCTGCAGAAAGTCATTGCATGTTGGGATCACTGAATTCGGGAAAACATTAAAGCGATTTTTTACTTTTTTTATTTATTTTATGACCTCGTCTTCTTTAGTCCTGTCTACTACATCAGGCAATGAACCAAAGAAACACAGCAGTAAAAGCAGTCTGCCTTAAACCTTTCTTGCTAATTGTAACATTCAGTGCAACATGATTTACATACAGTACATTACATATGCATTTGCATATATTCATTCATACTTAATTTCTCAGATTTGTTAAGATGAGACCTTTACTTTAGACCAATACTTTATTTTATTGTTTTGTTTTCACTTTTCCCGCTACTACTGATGCCAGAAAAGATCTTGAGAAAGTGGTTATTAGTGGTTATAGTGGTCTTGTGAACTGTTTTTTCTGGCTGCTGAAGAAAATAAGGGCAGCCAATGCCAAGCTTTCTCTCTCTCTCTCTCTCTCTCTCTCTCTCTCTCTCTCTCTCTCTCTTTCTCTCTTTCAGCACAAATATTTGCGGTTATTTTTTGACACAGATGAACTGACCCTCTGTGCATTTTTGCAAGTCTCTCGCTTATCATCACACTGGCCTTGTATGCAGAGTGGGGTTTAAATCATTCAAGTGTGTTGGCATAATCACTAACAGGTTTCGGATAGACCTCTTTTGCAAAAATTGTCATTGACTGTCTTTGTGGCTATGTATTGTATTTTATTGTCATTCCTCTATATAACTTGCAGGAATGCAGGACTATAAATACACAGAACAGGACAATACATACAATAAATACAAAGGATAATATATATGAATGATATGGGCTCTAAACTTATGTCGTGTTGTGTAGCAGCAATAAGTATAGCAGCAGGATTGGCAGCAAATAATGAATTCTGAAGCAGCTATTTAAAGTGCAAGTATGTAGTGTTTTTGAGTCATACTGACTTAGGTGTTTGACTGGCCCAGGTGAGCGTTGAGAGGCAGCAGGGTGCTGAGTAATGTGAGTGCCTCAGGGAAGAAACTGTTGTGGAGTCTGCTGGTGGTGGCACGGATGCTCCTATACATTCTGCCAGATGGCAGGAGGGTGATGAGAAGGCTGAGAGAGTCTGTCTGCAATACTGGTCTCTTTGTGGAAGTTGTATGATATGTCGATGGCTAGTAGAGAGACCATGATTATATTTTCAACTTTTTTGTTTACGCTGTGGTCGGAGGCTGTGCAGTTCCTGTAACACATGGTGAGACAGCTGGTTAGGACGCTCACTAGCATCACTCTGTATAAGGTGGTGAGGGTGAGAGGGGGGATTTTGGCTTCCTTCAGTCTCTGTATGAAGTCAAGGTGCTGCTGGTGATGTTAGTAGTCCTGGAGATGCTGTCTGTCATGTGCACACACAAAAAAAGGAAATTTTCGACACTGCACAGTTGTTCTGTTGGTGTGCCTAGGTGATGCCTCCTCCTTAGGTGAACAATCCTTTTTTTATTCTTACCAAAATTAAGAGATAAAGTGTTCTGTCTACACCAATCTGTGAGCTGGTTTACTTCCTCCATTTACACAGAGGAATCAATTTAACCGTGTGATATGAGAAACAATTTAATTTTCATATAGATGTATAAAAAATTATTTTACATGCTGTGCAGCTGCTTTGGAAGATTTGCTTTTAAGGTCATGAGTAGTTTCCAAAATTAGTTTTAGACAGCTGCTTCATAAGGGTTTTTTTTGGTTGTTGGTTGAATTTTCAATATCAATCAGTCAATATATTCAGTACAGAATACTGACACCAACCAAAATAATATTTTACTTATTAGACATGTGGTTTTATATCATCATTTTTAATCAGAACACTGGCCTAGCCACAGATGCACTATGGTATGCCTATTTCACATACATTTGCAGCACATACACACTAATATGCAATATGTGCCTAAGTAAAATCATGATTGACTTTTTGACAGTAATATTATATTTATATATTTATAGATAGACTGCTTATCAAAGTATTTTTGTAGAACAGAATGTTAATGGATTTCCTAATACTAATCAGTTTGCCTGTTAAAATAAGCAAAGAAAACAGTTAAATGGAGTTCAGGGGTTAAAAGAATAAATACTGTATATTAATGTATCTTAGGTTTAAAGGCACATGCCAACACAACACCTGTTCAAAAAAAGAAATAGAAAACACAGTCAATAGAAAAAGGATGTACACACAGCTTTAATTCTGTTTTTTTCTTCAAACAAATAAATAACAACAACAACAAAACCCCCACAAATTTCTATATGCAGTCAACTTCCCCTCAAAGTTCAGGAGCATGGTGGGCAGAAATTTGTTTATAGGAGTTGGTGAAAACCACATAATTTTTATTAAGCCCCTGATTAGAAAAGCATCAAATTAAAATGTGAGTAATATAATGTATGTGTAATATAAAGTATAATGTAATATAAAGACAGGACATATAAGCTCATATCACTTGTATGTAAGACCGTGTTTCATAGAAACTCTGGACTGTGAGATAATACTCTAATTTTCAAGACAAATTTCTGTCATATATCTGCCATAAAGAGGCACAAAAACCCCTTGTTCCATTTAGACCTAACTACAATAAACAGTTTGCTTTCATCTGTTGCTCTAACCGTAATTTGTGCTTCCTAGTGGAAAAGGTTACAGATTGTTGCTGTTAAGTACATTTGTGCTGGTTTTAACATGTTAATTTACAATAATATAGCACAGGACCTGTTTCCAGGTTCCTGTTATGCACAGCAAGGACAATAAGCCATCCTTTTTAGTTTGGTGCATGAGCAGTCTTGCGTTTCTGATAATGTACTTACACAGAAGATAATAAAACCTGTTCAGAACACTGACAAAGCAATGTGTATGAAAGGTTACTCATTAAGTTTTTCTTGTTTTTTGAAAGCCCATGTAAGAACACGTGCTGCCAACCAAATTCAATTTGTTCATAACTTCTTACTATCTTGGTGCAGAGTATATGCAATCTGTGTGACTCGTGAGGAATTTCTGCTCATATGGCACAAAGGTCTACCTGATAGAATAGGATTTAGATAAGTTTTGCTCAGCAAGAAAAAGGAAGCAAGAGAACATTGATAATAATATTAATGTCACATTGCCTAATGTATTTGTCAATGCAACAGCACCTTACTCGGGTAAACCGAAGATAGATGTTTGGATAAATTAATTAATGGTTTGAAATAAATGGCCTAACAAGTGTCATTAGTTTGTCAGTAAGAAAAATTAGTTCATTTATGTATCTTAGAACAATGTATGGGATAGCCAGGAATAATTACAAAATATCTACAAGTTTTTAAAGCAACAAACAGAGAAAAAGGGCTGAGAATCAGGTTACTACGTAAGTAATAATTCACAATTTGCAATATTATCCCACTTAACATGTTGGACATGCAAAGTAGAAAAAAAGGGAATGCCCCCAATAAAGGTTGTGTTAGCAACAAGCTAGCCGTATGGCCTCAGTTATATGAGTAATTCTGTTCACATTTATACCATTTGGAAGACGTCATTTCCAGAACAAATAACATAATTGCTTTGAAGCCTCTCTCAGTAAATACATCCTGATACTGGTTTACTTTGCTATAGACTAAGAATATCATCAGTCTAAAAACTCTGTTGGGAATGTAAAATTGTTAGAAAAGCAAAGAAAATAAATTGTATAATGAATTGAATTTGATTCAAGCACTTCTAAAAGTAGACATCATATGAAGAATACTTGAACTGTTCAGACATCTTGGAAAATGTAATTCCAACCTACTTGAGCCATGCATCCCTTGTACACTGAGAAATAGTGGGACCAGTTAAGCAGTGCTAGAAGATTGGATCATGTTGCAGTGCAGGGTGTGATAAGTGTGATACTAACTAACATTAATTATCACCTTCTCAAAAACAGAAAGAAGTATGGTCACTGTTATTGATTTATGAATATACAGTGTCTCTATATTAGCTGATCTTTAGGACTGCTAAAATCCACTTTAAAAGTAAGAGAATTTACGAAGTTTACATTGTTTACATTTACATTTACTCTGCAAATGGAAAAAGAACTTCTAGCTGAAAGGACCGTCTCACAATGATTAGGTACAATTTCATGTTGATGGGAACTCTAGTTTTTTACTTACTGTTTTGTGGCAGAGAATTACACATTATCACTTCACTTTGAATGCAGCATTACCCTCATTCGAATAAGCGAAGGTGAAAAGAGTGATAAAATATTTTACCCAAGTAAAAGTACTGTTACAAGTAAAGTTACTAGCCTAATATCTACTAAACTAAAAGTAAAAGTAGCCCATTTAAAATTTACAGTTAATTGTTTTAAAAGTGGGGTACAAATCTCAAACTAGTTTTTAATTAAAGGAACACCTTTACAAATTGAACTGAAATAAAAATAATAAATGAATAAACACTACAGCCCATGACCTGAGTCTAATGCAAGCTATGCACTTTCGCCGCAAAAAAAAAATAAATGAATCTCATTTATGATAATGAGAGAAATCGCAAATGCAGATTCAGAATACATACAGTAAAAGCACGCATTGAACAACTTTCAATTCGTCGGCATTTTGCTTTCAGCTGAATCTGCATCACTGGCGTCTGCCTTGTCTATCTCCATCTTGCTTTCTTGTGAGTTTAGCGAGTTTGTTCTCCCACCCATCAATCAATCAGTGAAGTAGTTTCCGGGGTGCAATTATTTTCCCCTTACTATGTTATATCCGTACAATAAATGAATAAATAAATAATAGTGTAAGGCTTACAATATATTTATTTATTTATTTATTTTATGGATATGATTAAACATGTAGCTAAGTACAATACAAAACATACTTAAGTAAAAGTAAAATTACAGATTTTAAAAACTAATTTCAAAAATAGAAATACACAAAAAAAGACTACTTAATTACAGTAATGCAAGTTAATGTAATTAGTTACTTTTCACTTGTGGGAATGGGGCAGAATTCTAATCAGCCTTTGTTTGTGCCATGCCTACACTTTCTTTTAGAGACACTTCAATTTATATTCCTGTATTATGAAATACATTAAATCACAGTGAAAAATCACTCTGTGGAAACACTGAACCAACTCTTTTAATCAGAAATCACACTCTACCCACAACTTTAATGTATATATTGTACTTGTTCTTTAAGACTCACTGGTGTCATACATAGAGTTGGTCATAATATTCAGTGTGACAGTGACGTGCATAAAATTATCACATTATGCTGGCATTCCAGCTGGCAAAACCACTCACTATTCCTGTGTTGTTAATGGCACACATCAGAACACTTTGAAGCAGTGAATTAGAAGGAGATGTTAAGGTTTTGTTTATTACTTTTACTTTAAGCTCAAGAAGAAGGGTCACAGAATGGCGGTTTAGCTTGTTCTCCATTATCAGCTCAAATATATAATATGAAAAGTTTTATATAATACACCATAAGGAAGAAACATAGTGTGAAGTCATCACATTAATATGAATAGATTAATAATGTGTGTTTTTACAGGCTGGTGCTATCCACTTTAATTAGCAGTGGCATAACACTAAGAATATAAAATGACAAAGGATATTCTGTTTTTGGTTTGTCTGAGGAACTAGGGGAAGAAAAGCTTACTCGTAGCCCTGGCCTAATAACAGTATTTGTTCATATTGCAATTTCGATCAGGAGTAGAGCAAACAAATTAAAGAATCAGTTGTTCATTTTTCAAATTATTTATTTATGTTTTGAGAATCCATATTAACCTGACAGCCTCAGAAAACATCAGTCTTAATGCTGTATTTTTGCTTCAGTTTCTGTCCTGAATTTCAAGGATGATCCCCTGGCAGAAAGATGTCTTTTTACATAAATATAACTTGAACAGCTTGAGATTATAGAGTGTTTTTTATCAGACTATTATATAAGTGAATAACCAACTAAGGGGCTACACTGTTGTGCTACACTGAGCTATGGTTTCCTCCAGAAAAAGCAAATATTTTGAACACATAAATACATGGTGATCTTTCCCTAAAGACGTTCTTTTAAACTGTCTTTGAAGATTAGAGTATCTAGTGATTGCAGTCAATGTGTTTCTGTGGTCAGATTAATATGCAGTCCTAGTGTTTACATCAGGACTTGAAAAGTATGCATCAAATTTACAACTGTAGTATGTTGGCTGTGTGATTAACAGGTGTTAGTTGGCCCCAGGGAGAGGAGTGAAAGTCTGAGGAAAAAAATAACCACACTTCAAGGTAGAGATGTTTATAGTTGTGTCTCTGCCTCCAACTGTGTCCTCCACACATTTTCCATGAGTCAAACATCAGATGTGCTCCCAGAATGCTTTCACACTCAGAACTCTTTAACACACACACGCACACACGCACACACACACACACACACACACACACACACACACACACACGATCTCACACCTTTAATGTTTTCTTATTAACAATTTAACCCCCCATCCCCCCACCCCCAAAACCACACACATGGTTATTGTAGTGTGTCTGTTCTAAAAGAAAGAGTGAGAAAAACAGACAAAAGACCTTCAAGCAAGGTACCTCTGAAGCTGTTGGTGGTGAAAAATATATATATATAAAAAAGCAGATGCTGTTTTACATGCAAATGCATTAGCAAAATTACACACACACGCACGCACGCACGCACGCACGCACACACACACACACACACACACACACACACACACACACACACACACACACACACTCTCTCTCTTAGATTCACACACTCAAATTCACACACTCATTCCGACCTTGGGAGAATTTGCACTTATCAAATCATATACCAGTACAATTGTTTAAGGTGAAAAGAAACCAGAAAACCAAAAGTATCTGTCAAACTATGAAAAAAAACGTTTTATATACACTATATACTCATGTTGACATATGATCCCCACATCTATGCTTGTTGAACATCCCATTCCGAAGTGTATGCTTCTTTTGCTACTTTAACAGCCTCCACATGTTTGGGTAAGCTGGCCATTAGATTTTAAAACATGATCGTGGGAATTTCTGTCCATTCAACCACAAAAGCATTAGAAAGGCCTGGCAGCGATTTTGAATGAGAACGCCTGGCACACATTCAGCATTCCAATTCATCCCGAAGGTGTTCATTGGGGTTGAAGCAAGCCACTCAAGTTCTTGGCAAACCAGGTCTTTAAAACCTCACTGTACACAGGGGCACTGTCATGCTGAAACATGTTAGTGCCCCATAATTACGGTGAAGGGGAATCTTAAAGGTACATCATACATCCAAGTCTGTGCTTTTACCTTTCTGGCAATCATTTCTTAAAGGCCACATATCATTTTGATGGTCAGGTGTCCAAAGTTATTGTCAATATAAAGTATAAATTTTGTACCACTGTACATACATCTCACTAAACATGCTGACAGTGTTTTTAAGTGTTACATATGAGCATTCGATTTCCTCCCAGTTGAAGTAATACATTCAAAGACAACAACAATTCAATCTAACAACAGTTAGCAATTTATGGAAAATGACTCACATTATTATATTTTTATTGGGGGACAAGTCATTTAATTAGGAAGCTGTAACATCCTAGTTTTGTTTGTGAAGCATGTTGAGAATATTTACTTTGTTGTCATCATTAGAAGTTACTTAGATTTTAAATATAACAATACATTTGGTTAGTTGACTTCATGTCATTTTTTTCAATTCCAATAAATGCATCCTTTCTTTTAGTTCCAAATAAATGTAAGTAAAGAACAAATATTGAAACTGCATGCTAAAACAATTGATATTGTAAGTAAACATACCTGTTATTTAGAGCAAACATGCTTGTTTCAAACATTCTGTGTGTGCTGATAATAAGCATTATTTGGATAGCCTGCATCTTTGTTTGTAGTCATCTTATTGGTCTACAACCAAGGAATGATCTAAAACATCTTAAAATACATTGGTGCCAACACTCTCCACATTGTCCATTAGCTAGTCATGTGTCTTCTGCTCGCAAGTGTTCCACTGGTCCTTTTATAAACTTGTCCTGTCATTTGTTCTTTAAAAAAATGCATTTTGTTGACACATAATACATTTAGTCACTAATAACACAGAGAGAAAACAATAAATGTATCATCTAATAGTCATATTAAAGAGAATAGTTTGATCCATTTATTAGGGCTAGGCAAAAATAAGGCATTTAAAAAAAATTAGTTTTAGTAAAGTAGTGTGACCCTATTATACATATCACACTGACTGCATTGCATATGAAAGGCTGTTTACTGCAGGGTTGTCATGGTAACCAGTTTCTCCCTGATCACAGTGGTTTCATGCTGAAGATCCTTTCAACACACTCAAAACTGTTTGAGTATTGTTTGGCACATACAGCTGAGAAAGAGTAGTCACATTATCTGTAGTCACCCAGAAGGAGATGTATTCCCTTTTGAGTCTGGTTCCTCTTTTTCTTCCTCAAAAACTCATTGCAGGGAGTTTTCCCTTGCCACTGCCACTCTTAACATGCTCATAGGCCATCTAAATATTCAGCTAAATTCGAGTATTAGAATGGCAATTCTTCCTTTTTGCTATACTATAAATCCATTTGGTTATTTAAAAAAATGAATATTAAATATATATCATAATTTCAGCTTCCACTTTCTGTTATTAAAATCTAAATGTGTTAAACAACTTGGCATTATTCATGGTGGTAATTAAGTAATTAGATAAATACCTTAATATATGGTTATATATATTGTTTATTGCTTGCAATTACTGGAATAATATCAAGCCCTCTGACCGACAAGCCCACCACTTACATCATTACCAAATGTTCGCATTCTTATTTTATAATTGTTTTACCACAGCTTATTTGAAAGTAAAAAAAACACTGAAAGTGTTACAGTGCTAGAGGCTAGTTTGGGTACTAAACTTTTGTAACTCAACCATGTAGTTTTTCACGAGTTATTTATATATATATTTAGAAAGAGAATACTGTTTCTGACAAAAATATTCATTTGAAATACTCAGCAGGAATGTTTGGAAAGAAACATTTCAAACAAGAAATCACTTGCCCAAATTTAAATTCTAAAGCTTTCTCTTTTTGTGACAAAATGTTAACTTGATTTTAATTTGATTTGAAATTTTTATGATTTAAATGTCATCCTACATAATATAAAAAGAAAATAAAAATAATGTCCCACAAAATGTAGATGACTTAGCTTAACAGAATAAAAACAAAATGCAATGATTTGCAAATCTCAATATTTTATTCACAATGGAACATAGAAAACATATCAAATGTGAAGTCATTTTGATGACTGCAACAGATGTCAAAATGTTGGGACAGGGCAACAAAAGTCTGTAAAGTGTTATTAAACGGGTGAAACATATTTTGTAACTCTTCTCCCATTAGGGGTCGCCACAGCGGATCAACAGTCTCCACACCCGCCTGTCCTCTACATCTGCCTCTTTCAACCAAACTACCTGCATATCTTTCCTCACCACATCCATAAACCTCCTCCTTGGCCTTCCTCTTTTTATCCTTACTGGTAGCATTCTCCTACTGATATACCCCATGTCCCTCCTTTGCACATGTTCAAACCATTTCAATTTTGCCTCCCTTACCTTGTCTCCAGAGCTTCACCAATTTGTGAAAACAATGTGTCGACACATTGTGGAATAATTTCAGAAAGTTCCTCAATGTAATATTGTGAAACAGTTCAATATTTCATCATTTACAGGACATGATATCAAAAAGTTCAAAGAATCTGGAAAAAATCACTGTGCACAAGGGTCAAGAGTGAAAATCAATATTGGATGCCCAGTGATCTTCAGGCCCTCAGCTGGCATTGCATTTAAAACAGCCATTCTGTAATGGAAATCACTGCATGGGCTCATTAACACCTCCGGAAATAATTGTCTGTTAACACAGTTTGCCATGTCATACACAACTGTAGGTTAAATCTTTATCATGCAAAGAAGAATGCATGCGTGAACATGATCTAGAAATGTCTCTTATTCTCTCTTGGCCAAAGCTCAATTAATGTACTAAGGCAAAGTGGAAAACTGTTCTGTGTTCAGACGAATTGAAATTTGAATCTATATTTAGAAACCACAGACTCCCCATTTTCCGGATTAAAAAGGAGATAGACCATCTAGCTTGTTATCTGTGCTCAGTTTAAAAAGCTGATGGTATGGGAGTGCATTAGTGCCTGTGGATTGGGTAGCTTGCACATAGGGAAGGCCATATTTGAGCAAGATAATGCTAAATACATACTGCATTTATTACAGTAGCATTACTTCATAGTAGAATAACCTTTCACCATTTGAAAACACTTGGCACATCATGAAACATAAAATACAACAAAGGACACTCAGAACTGTTCAGCATCTAGAATCCTGTATCAGACATATGTGACAACATTCCTCTGACTTGTATATTTATATGGACAGATGATGTGGTGCTACACAGTGGTAAGCGGTTGTCTTAACTTTATTGTGACGTGTTACAGACATCAAATTATTTTGAATTCTAATTATTTTAGTAATATTATTATAAAAGTTGAACTTTTTTGTTTTATTGTGACTAGAACATATATATTTATAAGAATTTCAAATCATTGCATTCATTTATTTACATTTTGCAGAGTGTCCTTACTTTTTTAAATAAGGGTTGTAAAAACATTTAGGATAATGTGCAAAAGGCATGTTGTCTTAAATTAAATTTAATTGAAACATACATCTGGCTAATTAACATAGCAAGCTACCGAACTCCCAACAGCATTTGTTTAAATAAACTTTACCATACTGTTGATAATCAAGGTGGTATTAAATTCAGATTAGCTTGTTTGGATAGTTAACATAATTAAGCGAAAATTGAATTTTCAATTTGCTAGGACTAACTAGTCTCATTTTCACAGTTACTGGAAGCTTGATAAAAAATTATAGGAATCACTGGCCCTCTGTATTATACTTGTAGCAATGACACATTTTATTTTGTTTGCAAAAAAACCTTACTGCTGCAGATGCATGCTTTGTTGTCCCAGTTTAAATGGGTTTCTTTAAAGAAATAGCCTCTCTGGGTTTCAAATATAAAGAGAAAATGGGTGACTTCAGGAAGCTTCATGGTCATCCAGTCAGTTGCAACAGCATTATAATCCCCTTTATCTAGTAAGCTTTACTGATGAAAGTCTTAAAGCCTCTAATACAAGAACTGCATTTACTAATATTCCTGATTATGTCTACTTTCCCCTGTTCTTTTGGTAACAAGTAATTCTAAAGATTCTGTAAATTTAAAAAATATTTAAAAAAATGCAGAAATTATATATTTATATATAAAATTATAGATTTACCACTATTTTAGGTTACCTGTCTTTGGTTGCTTTATAAGATAGGTCTTGATGATGATGTTTTTGGGTGGACTTCTAAAAGGAATGTCCACAGCTTATATTTCTGGTGGTCTGTTGATCCATTCTTTAAAAAGTTATTCTCATCTTTTGAACTCTTCTTCCTGTTTTGTATTTTTTTAACACTATTGTTCAAAACATTGTTTGCCTGTGTGTAAGGATTCTGTGCCTTGGCCTTTGCTAATCCTGTTTTTTTTTTAATGACTTGTTTCTGTTGTTTTTTCGTTTAGTTTTTTCGTATCTCGTATAAGGTGTCGGTGCAATCCATATTTTATTCTGTCAAATCTTTTTGCCCACCTTTTTTTACTTTCTTGTGTCCATGCAATCTTTATGCTTTGCCACCTGTGGTAGAATGTTTTTCCTGATCATCATCTACCATCATCATGGTCCTGATACTTGACAGATCTAAAACTGCTCTGCTACATATTTGTTTTGGTGCAAGTTGACATTGAAGATTGTGCTTGTTTTTGTTTTAGTCATGGTGTACTTCTTCACTTTAAGCCTGAGCTTTGCTGTTGTATAAATAACTGATATGGGGTTAGGGGCCTTGCTCAAGGGCCCTGGAGTAGCAGCTTGGTGTGGCAAGGATTTGAACTTGAGACCCAAAGGTCAATGCCCTAACCACTAAACTACCACCTCCCCCACATTGCTAAAGGAGAATGCAAGTAAAAAAATAAATAGTTAATTGCAGCCCAACTCTGGAGCTAATTCTTTTAGTTAGCTGAGGATTTGTCCAAAATAACACTGGCAAACACTTATCATATAATGACAAAAAGATACATTCGATCTAAAGCATTGCATTGCATTCCAGAAATCATGAATAGACCAACCTGAACATAACAATTAGTGATAAAAATGTACTTCAAATAATATGGCATTTTATAATACAAAAAAAATAAGACTGCATTGTCACATTTTTGTCTTTATTGCATTGCTTTATCCACTATGCATTTTTTGCACCATAACTAATGTTTATGATTGCACTACTGTATATTACACCTCTATTTATTCTGTATATACTGTTTCATGCAAACATTTATATATGTACATATGTTTATCATGCTATTGAGCATATTATTTTCTGACATCCTATCCTCTGCACCTTCTGTACAATATTCATTTTCACCCCTGTACATAATGACCCCTTAACTTACTGATGTTTATTGTAAATAGGCCACTTATGCACTTGTGGTTAGAGGCTAACTGCATTTCATTAGCTCTGTACATGTACCTTGCACAATGACAATAAAGTTGAATCTAATCTAATGCAATCTAATGTAATCTAATGTAATCTAGTCTAATCTAATACAACATTACTACCCGGTTTCTTCTTCCCTTTCAAAAGCCTAATCCATGATTCATCTATTTTAAGTTTCTATCTGCTCACACTTATTAAATATTAAATATACAATAGTTTGTATACCCAACTGAGAGACACATACATAGTGAAATACATTAGTATTCACAACTTAGATATTACTTAACACTTAAGGGTTATTAAGCGCGTTGTATGAAAATTGCATGAAAATTGTGTATGCAGACTGGCATCTCTCTGTAATGCACAATTCTGACCTTTAACTTGAAGCCTATATTCTTAAACTATATATATTCAAACAAGGAGCAATCCAACATCTCTCTCTGACAGGTTGATGCAACCACAATATATTGTACTGAAATATTTAGCTTTTCACCCACAAAACTATGCAATGCTATTTGAGATATACATTCAATTCATAGATAAGACCCCATTAAATAATTAACAGTATTAACCCTTTAAAATAAACATACATTTTCTTTTTACAGAGGTCAATCGAGGATAGAACTGAACAATGCCACTTTTTTTTATCTCTTACTCTTTTTTTAAATAATGCTTTAAATTAAAGTAAGCTGTGAGCATTTAAAATGAACAATCATTTTCCTTATCCTTTACATTTTTCAATTAACTAAATATCAGCAGAATTTTTTTATTCAAATATTAAATTACAAACCCCTCCCACATTATACAATACAATCTTTGTTTGGTATCTCATGGTTTCTCATGATGTACAATTAACTTTTATTTCATGACAAAATAATTGTTAAGTAATTAAATTACCTGGATCTGAACTGCTTTTCATATAATTAATATAAAAGACATATTGTTAAATTATACAATGATTAGTGTGATAAATCTTTAGGATTAGAAAGCAAGGCTTAAGGGCAAGTGCTTGTATTTAAAGGTGGTAATAAAAAAGCCTATTGAAATGCACTGACTCTCGAAAACCTCTATGTTAAGAATAAAACCTACCAACCTTGGAGGAATAAACAACATATATGTAATTTGCAATATCAAATAATCAAACCAGAAAATGTACTTACCCCCATTCTTATTGTGTAATTATGCACTTATAGTTTTGTATAAACATTGATTTTCTTTGGACTTTACCTAATATGTTTCAATAAGCTAAATGTGAAACAAATCTATTCAGCACAAATAACACTCCACTGATTTTCCTAATTAATTTAATTGTAAGCACTTTTTTTTTTGTTGCCAAATTATTTTAATTCCAGCTCAAAGTGTGATTTTGTCAGGTAGAATGTGGGTTCCAATTCCTGAACTTTGGGAGCACTGATACTGTTTGAACAAAAAAATGCAGAAGCACTCACTAAATCGCCTAGGGAACCAATATGCAATACGCTCATGCTGTTTGCAAGATGTGTGCTACAAAGGTAAGACATGGAAGTGTAGTGTTACAAATAAAATCAGTGCAGCTAATAATAATCTTGATTTTTCTTTGCATTACCCAAACCTGTCACACCAGGATTACTTTTGCTAGATGGTCATCTTTTGCCATCCAACAGAGAAGCAGGAAATACAACCTTGGATTCTTGCACAACACAAGCCAGTTCAAAATCAGATCTAATATAAAAGTCATTCTTGCACATTACTTGGCAAAGTAATGCCACCTGCTCTCTCAGTGCTGTTCTCCTGTCCATCACTTTAATCACAAGATGGCTTAAATAAATGGAATTTATGAATGAATGGAATGGATTCTACTGGTGAAGCTTTTCATTTACTTTTTTGTCTTTCTGTGTTCACCTCATCATGAACTAATCGACTGAACCAATCACTAGTACTGATTGTAAGTGATATTGTCCTAGTAGGGCAATATGCCTGCTGCATTTGTGCGTGCGTGTATGTGTGTTTTACTTGTTAGAGAGTGTATGTAAACAGTAACTATATTGACAGAAAAAGGTTACAAACAGAGGACATAAAAACAGTGTGACACTATAATAGGTCAAACTTTTTCAACTTCCTGAATGTCTGTCTGCCCCCTCCTCTCATTCCCAATGAGTCTAGGGAGCTGACATCACTAAAAAAGTCTCTGGGATTCTTACAGATAAATATAATATTCATGAGAGATACCATCAGCCTTTCAGGAATTTCATTATACTCACTGAATAAGGGCAGCAACCCCTGGGCTGACAAAACCATGTAGGGAGTGGCAAACTCTGCTGATACATGACTACATCCCCTGTAACTGGAGTCCATGTGTAGAAGGCACAATCTGATTATAGATATACACTAATCGTTCTTTACGAGGCACACGTGTACACCTGAATATTCTTAAACTATTCTAATCAGCCACTTATGTTCCAGCAGCACAGAGCAGATACCAGTCAAAAGCGTCAACTAATGTTCACATCAAAAATCTGAATGTGAATTATGTGATCTTTGTGACTTTGTTAATTCTATAGTTGGTGATACCAGATGGGCTGGTTTGAGTATTTCATAATCTTCTTATCTCTTGGGAATTTCACATACAGCATTTGGTATAGTGCAAAAAACAATAAACAATTATTGAGAGACAGTTCTGTGGGTAAAAATGCCTTGTTGATAGGAGAGGTCAGAGGAAAATGGCCAGATTGGTTTGAGCTGCAATTGCGAGTGAGGTTTTTTTTAGCAGATGGTTTTCAATCCAGGGAAAACATTCGACTGCACTGTTCAATGTTTTTTTCCAGATTTATAGTGAGAAAAAGGAAACATGAAAGCAGATTATAGATAATTCTTCACATATGGGATGAAATAGCCATTTGTGTATTTTTAGGATCTATGAGCATTATGTTATTTAAAATACTGAGCACATGTGTAGAATATAGGTGACTCTCTCTCACATGAACAAATGAAGAGCACTAGATGTTATTCTGATGTTTGTTTATACTGATTTACCTAGTCTTTGTCACATGTGTCTGTATAAAAACACAGTCAACATAACAGAACATCAAAGATTATTTGTATCAGAAGAGAGAGCATACTCTGCTGGCTTACAGCATGCTGCTAAGTGGGCCTGCATCAGCAGGCTTTTGCATCTATCTGCATCCCAAAACGCTTAATGCATGTCCTATGCTGACAAACACAATCTAGTTTGCTAACACTAGTGAACTGTGTAAAAATCACTGTAGATAACGACTGTCACCTAATGAAGTATATCTATTTTTTTATTTCCTCATCGGTGCAGTTTAATATATGATCTGAGTATTTTGTTCTCCTGTCTGTAAGTAAGTATTAGGGGTTTGAAATCTGGATAAAACAACACTTTTGTATTTTCACTCTGTCCCCATTTGGTTCGTTTACATCACACACCAGTCACACAAGCTACATAAACGTCTCAGAAACGTCTGACATTCAACTAATTACAAAACACACATGACTGTACACATATTAGACACACATGTTTAGCAACCACCCTGTCAGTTTTCAGATTAGGACTTACCTGCACTCAATCAACATAATCACTACAAAAATATTGCTGCACAGATGCACCTGAAGTCTCATTTCTTCCATTGACTGATGTTTCTATATACTTCATGTTTGGATCAATTTGCTTTGCATGTCTGGTTTTTCTATGTCCTCATAACACTCAAACAAAGACCAAGAACTACAGCTAAGTATATTTTAGATATCAGAACCCCATGCATTAGTCAGCGAATAGAATAAGCCAGCCCTTATTTCCTCTTTTCCCATAAGGTAGTCAAACAAGACAAGACTGAATTGCCATTCTAATACAGCCATTCATCTCTGGATTCACTCATTGATCTCGTCATATGCCTGGACAATTTGTTAAACGAGATAAGACAAGCGTCCCTATTCTCAAGTCCCCTGAACTAAGAGGAAAGTCAAAACCCTGAGCTTATGCAAATGTCTCTTATAACCCAACCCAGCAGAACATCTACAATGTAAAGAAATGTGCCAATGCTTTCACAGTAGACAGACTTACTTCAAGGTGTAGTATTTTAAAACATACTATGAAGGTCAATTTGCACCTTAAATGAGAAAATGCAGTGAATAATCATGAAAACAAAATTATCGATTTTGTGGTCATTTAAAATTAGTTAGCAGTTATAGTTAGTAATCACACATTACATCTATCCTACTATCCCCTTTGCAGATATGTCAGTTGACAGCTCAGACACAGGGAAACTTCTTGCGATTTCCCTGTTGTTATTCAGAATACCATCATAGAAAAAGTCCATGGATGTCATGATGCAGTCACTGTCTGGCCCACAACAAATACTGTCTAGGATTTACAAATGTTTCTGGGCTTTCCAAAAGTTAAACATCATTTTTTTTTATTTAAGCAATTGGCAATTTGTTAGCTTAGACCTTTTCTGCTTCTCTGTAGCCCTTCTCAGTTCATTACTGCTGGCAGGACACCACACTGTAATCACATTTTTGCTTGTCTGTCATTGAAAAAAGCATTCACTACAGCCCTGTATACTAAAACATCCTGAGCCAGCATTGCCATTTATAGAGAAGGATGATGCTTCATAAATAGGGGTTAGGGTCAGGTTATGTCAGGGATATCATCTCAAACTGTATCCAGTGACCTTCTTCTCTTGTTAGCTCTCTCTGGGCAAAATAATTACAACCATGAACTTCTGGCTGACAAAATAGATAGAATGGAGACGCTTTTAGGAGCCAGACACCTATTTGTAGTACAATGACCACTGAAACCAAGAAGATCTCAAAACACTTAAACATCTGAACTCTTGAGAAAACCCTTGGGGCTATGTTCTTCTCACCATTCTATTGCACATATTTCCTGGTTCCAGGAAGACTATAGCTAAAATATTTTAAGTGTGCATCCAGCTTTTTGAGGATAAAAGCATTCTCCCAGAATCTAATGTTTTGTAGAAGTCGTTCTCATAGGGAAATATGATATTTACCCATATTATATATATTCACAAGTGTGGTAATTGATTTTTAGCATTGCATTCCACATTTAGTCCCAATTTGCTTTTATAATTCCCTCCACTCTTTTGGGAAGATGTTCCCTCTAGATTTTGGAGTGTGCTAATGGATATTTGTGTTCATCAGCCACAAGGGTATTACATTGGATTCAAGATGGTGGCGTGGCAGAAGCTCGCACTTTGATACTTTCACTTTGTAGTCTGCTTTACACAACATATGGACATCAGAGCAACCGGTGTCCCTGTGTACCACCGCCGAACACTAAAGATACTCAGAAACAACCCCAACAACACAATAAACAATGATCTGCGGCAAAGCTATGCGACCTCGACATGCTTTGAGAACCAGGCCTCCAGACCTTGGCACTGTCTGTGGCGCATGGACGGAGGAGAGTGAATTGGAAGCGCTGCGTGAGGAAGCGGAAGCGTGGAAAGTGAGCGTGGGCTAGTGATAGGCTAAAAGCTAACCCTAGCCGGCCTGCTCTATCATCTGTACTTCTGGCAAATGTCTACTCCTGTTGGAGTTTATGGTTGTAAGGTTGCAGACCTGCATATGGTTGTGAGATGCTCAAAGTGTACATACCACCTAGCGCTAATGCTAAGGAAACACTTAGCATACTCTATGGGACCATTAGCGAACTACAAAACACACACCCTGACGGATTGTTTATTGTCGTTTCAACCATGCAAATCTCAGGACTTTGCTCCCTAAATTTCATTAGAATGTGGACTTTGCAAGCAGAGGAGAAAACACACTGGATGTTGTCCCCACCTTGGGTACTCAGACCACATCTCGGTTATGCTGATTTCAGCATACAGACCACTCAGCAGGTGTTCAAGACCAGCTCGAAAGAAGATTTAAATAACTTAGAGAAGTACACATCAACAGTGACGAGTTACATCGGCAAGTGCATTGACCATCTCCAAGACTATCACTACACGCTCTAACCAAAAGCTGTGGATGAACGCCAAGGTGCGTGGTGCAGAACTACATGGCAGCGAGGAAGACCACCCCACCTCCCAGTGACCAGGTGCTGTGGCTAACCACAGCTGAAGTGAGAAAAACTCAATGCAGAGTTAACCCACGGAAGTCTGCTGGACCAGACAACATTCCTGGCAGAGTGCTCAAGGAATGTGTACAACAGCTAGTGGATGTCTTCACCGACATCCTCAACACCTCCCTGAGCAGCACCATTGTTCCTACGTGCCTCAAAATGATGACCATCGTTCCCGTGCTGAAGAAGTCTAGAAGAAGTTTGTCTTATGCCTTAATGACTATCGTCCCGTCACACTCACATCCATTGTGATGAAGTGCTTCAAAGGGGCTCGTCATTAGGCAAGTCAAGACCCAGCTTCCACCCTCACTGGACCCCATGCAGTGCTCCACAGACGATGCCATCTCCACAAAACCTTCCTCTGGCCCTCACACATCTAGACAACAAGGACTCTTATGTACGAATGCTGTATATTGATTTCAGCTCAGCATTCAACACGATCATCCCTCAGCACCTAATTGAAAAGCTGAGCTTATGGGGCCTGAACACCTCCCTCTGTAACTGGATTCTGGACTTCCTGTTTGGGAGACTTTAGTCTGTCTGGATCAGAAACAGCATCTCCAGCACCACCACACTGAGCACTAGGGCACCTCAGGGCTGTGTGCTCAATCCACTGCTGTTCACTCTGCTGCTAACGACTGTGTAGCAATGCACAGCTCAAATTACATCATCAAGTTTGCCGATGACATGACCGTGGTGGGTCTCATCAGCAAGAACGACGAGTCAGCATACAGAAAGGAGGTGCAATGGTTAACAACCTGGTGTGGAGTCAACAAATTATCTCTGGACGTTGACAAAACGAGAGAGATGGTTGTTGACTTCAGGAGAGCACAGAGTGGCCATTCTCCACTGATCATCGACGGATCCTCCGTGGAGATTGTCAAGAGCACCAAATTTCTTGGTGCTAATCTGGCGGATAACCTCACCTGGTCGCTCAACACCAGCTCCATCACCAAGAAAGCCCAGCAGCGTCTCTACTTCCTGAGAAGGCTAAGGAAAGCCCATTTCCTTCCCCCCATCCTAACCATGTTCTACAGAGGGACCATTGAGAGCATCTTGAGCAGCTGCATCACTGCCTGGTTTGGGAACTGCACCGTCTTGGATCACAAGACCCTACAGAGGATAGTAAGGACAGATGTAAAGATCATTGGAGTCTCTCTCCCCTCTATCAGGGACATTTACACCACACGCTGCATCGCAAATCCAATAGCATTGTGGACGACCCCACACACCCCTCACACACACTCCTGCCATCAGGGAAGCGGTTCTGAAGCATTCGTGCCGTCACTTCCAGACTGTGTAACAGCTTCTTCCCTCAAGCCATCAGGGTTTTCAACACAGAACTGAACTGAACTCTCACTTACACACACACACACACACACACACACACACACACACACACACACACGAAACTATGTGATTGCTCTGTACAACCCGGACTCAACACACACTCGTACTCACTTCGCACACCCATGTCTTCAGTACCACTCACACATTACATCACTTCATTACCATAAAGTGTTTACATGCCATTCTTGCACATCTTTTCTGGATTGCTGCTATTGCTCTTTGCACAACATTTTGTTTAAATTATTGTTACTGTTTTTTGTTACTGTGCTATTTTTTATATTGCGAGGACACTTACTGGTCCTTATCCCTGTGTTTTCTGTTCTCTGTGGGTTGTTGTATGTAGCACCAGGTTTCAAAAGGAACATTGTTTCATTTTACTGTGTAATGCTTCAGCTATATATGGTTGAAATGACAATAAAAGCTTCTTGACTTGACTTGACTTGACAAAAGGCAGGTACTGATGTAGGTGAGGAGGCGTGGAGTGCAGTCAGCGTTCCAATTCACCCCAAAGGTGTTCAGTAGGGATCAGAGCTCTATAGCAGGCCACTCAAGATCTTCCTCTCCAAAGCATGTAAACCACATCATCGTTGAGCTCACTTTGTCCACAGGGGCACTGCCATGCTGGAAATGGTTTGGGTTTTCAAGTTCAAGTGAATGCAAAATTTTATTATAGCACATCTAAAGACGTCCTACAATTGCGTGACTCCAGCCTCATGGTAACAGTTTGTTGAAGATCATCCGTCTTCATAACCCCTTGTCCTCTACGTTTGCCTCTTTCAAATATACATTGCATATCTTCTCTCACCATATCCATAAACCTCCTCCTTGGCATACCTTTTTTCCTTCCTTATGTCCCTCCTCTGCACATGTCCAAACCATCTCAATCTCACCTCCCTCACCTTGTCTCCTAAACTAAACTTGTTTCTAATACTGTCCATCCTCTTTACACCCAATAAAAATCTCAAAAACTTTAGCTCCACTACCTCTGGCTCCACTTCCTGGTTTTTTTTAGTAAATGCCATGGTCTCTAAACCATACAACAGGGGTCACCAACATGGTGCCCACGGGCACCAGGCCGCCCGCAAGGACTACATGAGTTGCCTGTGGGCCTTTACTAAAAATATCTCACTATAGCGCCACTTACCAGTGAGCTGCATCTAATTTTTAATCACACTTGCATTGGTGTGAATATGAAAATGACAATATTAAAATATAGATGACTAGATATAGATGATTATCATTAATTATTAATAATAACATAAGATTAAAGGTAAATTGAGCAAATTTGTTATTTCAGAACTTGTGTGTTATTTCGATTGTGTGTATCAAACTGTAGCTCTCTGTTTCAAAAGATTGGTGACTCCTGCCATACAACATAGCAGGTCTCGCCACAGTCCTATTAAATTTCCCTTTCACTCTTGTAGATACCCTTCTATCACAAATCACTCCTGTCACTCTTCTCCACCCACTCCACCCTGCGTGCATTTTTTTCCTTCACTTTTCTAATACACTCTTCATTACTTTGCACTGTTGACCCTTAGTACCTGAACTCCTCCACCTTCTCCACCTCTTCTCCCTGCACAATTCCACTGTCCTCCTTCTTATTCACACACATGTACTCTTATTCCAAATGACCTTCATTCCCCTCTCTCTCCAGCATGTACCTTCACCTCTCTAGACTCTTCTCAACCTGCTCCCTACTCTTACCACAAATAACAATATCATCCGCAAACATCATAGTCCATGGAAAAACCTGTCTGACCTCATCCATCAACCTGTCTATCACCACTGCAAACAGGAAAGGACTCAGAGGCGATCCTTTATGCAGTCCAACCTCCACCTTGAACCAGTCTGTAGTTCCTACTGCACACTTCTCTGCTGACACAATGTCCTCATACATGTCCTGCACCACCATCACATATTTCTCTGACACACATATGGTCCTTCCGACTTTCTACTCTTCATCCTCTTAATCCCTGCCATCACTTCCTCCTTAATAATCCTAACCACTTCATGCTTCGCCATTTCCACACCATATGTAAGATACATATACTTTAATACTGTATATTGTGTAACACCATTCATGATACTTAAAAAAGGTTCCTTGGTGGGCTAATGGTTTGGATGCGGTGCTCTCACCGCTGCCGCCCGTAGTTCAATCCCCGGTCAGGGAACCAAACCCAGCCACTCTCAGTGCCGGTCTCAAGCCCGGATAAATAAGGAGGGTTCTGTTAGGAAGGGCATCCAGCGTAAAAAAATGTGCCAAATCGAAACATGTGGAGGATCCGCTGTGGCGATCCTGAATAGGAGAAGCCGAAAGAAAGTTTGTTCATGATACATTAAAGTACAAAATAATATGAGATACCTGATGTTGAGTTATGAAAAAAGAAACTATGTATAAATAGTGTCACATAGATGTTAATGGAGAATTTGCTCATGGGACTATTCAAATTTGATATTTTCCTAAAGAGTAATAAGAGAGGTCTTGTGCTTATCTTAGGCATCATTGGATGTAGATCTGCCAAATGAATAAATATCTCTATAAATGCATCTCTATAAATAATTTAAACTTAAATATGAACTATTTTTATAATTTAATTGCTTTTAATTTAATAAATATCTTAGTTTTGCCGTGACTGCAGTTATAAGTAAATTACCTATTTCCATATAACATTTTGGGTAATTTTGATCATTATAAGATGTACTGTCAACTGACTACAAGCATCATGTTTTACAGATAATGTTTTTATGTACATTTTATGTACATTTTCCTTTGCTAATATGCAAACTCTCAAACAAACATTTGAATGTTCTGTAAATGTAAAAGTTTTAAAGATTTCTCATCTTTTAGCGAATATTTGTAACGTAAATCACTATCAATAAAGATATAAGGTCACCTTTAAGCATTATATTTAACCAAATTACGAGTGAATGATTTGTCATTTCGACGTTCATTTTACTTTGCTAGATAGATCTTTTGCAAATATGTTAAAACGTTGTCCAAACAACGCATATGGTCTACTGTATTTCAAAGTTTCTACATTTACATCTACAATCTTTATTTAAAGGTTTGATTTGAGGCAAAAGGTAAACTTACTCCCATCTTATTTTCGAGTTTTAATCATAGAGCTACATGCTCACTAGCCAGCTCCATGCCAAAGAGCTGGACCAAGAAAAATATGCTTGAGTGAGAGTTTTGGGAATTACAAAATTCTTGCTAATTCTTACGCCACTGAACAGCATGCACTGTGAGTTACAAATACTTGAGGCTACTCACAGAAAACCAGGAACACTATATTATTTCAATTTTTTGTCCCCTGGCTCAATAGCCTTGTTTCCCTTTCTACAATTCAACATCATATCAAAGTTTACAGATGACATGGTCATCTTAGGAATAATCTCTAAAGTGAATATACAGGGATGAAACTAAGAGATGTAGAATCTAGTCATAATACAACCCAGTTCTCAACCAAAGAACACTAATCCTGGATTTTGAAAAACAAAAATGCAGTGCTCACTATCCCATGAGCAACAAGGGTAAAAAAATTGATGCAGTTTACAGTTCCTAAGAAATCTAAGTAAAGCACAGTTCTCCCAGTAGCTACTTCTACGATTCTACTAGTGCACTGGAGTCCATAATTACACACTGCACAGTGATGTACCCACATGTACTAAGGACAGGAATGATCGCCAGTGCATCATCAAAACAGCTAAAAAACTCACCCAGCCAGTAATATTTAAAGTATATATATGATACCTTAATTAGTTTGAAAATAATACAAAGGTTAATAATAACTTTTTACTCTGATGGAATCTTCTAGCTCAGTGTAGACACTGTACTTGAAGAAGGTGTTTTATCTTGTTATTATGAACAAAAAAAAAAATCTTCAACACTTTAGCTTCAAATATAATAGTGATTACAGTGGTACTGCCCAACCTCTATGAATAATAGCCATTATTATACATGCCTTTACTCTCCAGCAGTGAGCACAGATGCTGAAAGTATAAGATCAATAATTCTGAGAGTTTGAATAACCTTAAATCATTTATTATCAGCAATGCTCATTTGAAACCTCTCACCATCTTCCTCTCTCTCTCTCTCTCTCTCTCTCTCTGTGTCTCTATATCAACAGATGGGCTGTTAGTGTGCCTGTTGCCACGGACATGCAGCTTGTGAGATAGGAGGCTGTGCCAAACCCCTGCCAGGTTGAGTTCGCTTACTATGCTTCTTTCTCCCCTGCCAGTTCCCCCCTAAGTTTCCCCTGTAGACGACACTGTCATAACTGCAGCAGTGACATTATAACACGATTATTAGCAAACAGCCTACAGCTCAAAGCCCCATGGCATATAGGGCATATAGAAACATGACTTAGAAATATCTAAAAATCTTTCTCTGTCACTCGCACGCACACACACACACACACAAACACACACACACACGTGTGTATGTATATACGTGTGTGTGTGTGTGTGTGCGTGTGTGTGTGTGTGTTGAATGACATAAAAATGACATAAAAAATCTTTCTGTCACTCTCTCACACACACACACACACGCACACACACACACACACACACATATATGTATATATATAT
>MU596817.1:1620240-1654862 GCA_024362625.1 Silurus asotus
TATATATATATACATATACATTGAAAAGTATTTAGATGGTTTTCTATAACAATTATTGTAGCTAGTGGTTTTCATTTCTCTGTCCATTTTTGAAAATGTACATCATAGTTAAAAAACAACAACAAAAAAAACAAAAACAAAACAGGTCAAATAGTTAAAGAGATTGGCTGCAGATTTTAAAGACAGGATAGTGTCAAGACACAGATGTGGGGAAGGCTACAAACCGTCTGCTGCATGTTTTTAGAACAACTAGGACTCTATCTAGAGCTGGTCACAAAGGATAATCTGAGCAGTCAGGGGAGATAAGTCAAAGTTATTTTGCTTGAGCGCTAGAGATCATGTGTGGAGATGGGATAAACTTGCTGGAGGTCAAATACTATTGCAACACTCCACCATTTGGGTTTTATGGCAGAGTGGCAGTCCAGAAACCTCACTTTAGTTCAAGACAAATTCCATTTTGAAATTTCATCATGTGTGGAACAAACCAGGCACCGCTCATCAAATACGCATACCATTCCCAAGGTTTAGTATGGGTGTGGTGGCATTGGGTTTTTGAGAAGTTATATTAGCAGAAGGCACTGGGGTAGATGAATGCAGCAAAATGCAGAGGTATCTTTAATGAAAACCTGGCCCAGAGCGCTCCAGACTTCAGACAGCTGATTCTACTTTTACAGGACAATGACCCTTAGCACATTGTTAAGACAATGCAGGAGTTTGTAAGGAGTGGTTCAGCCAGAACCCAGACTTGACCCCAGTCAAACATCTCTGGAGAAAACAGAAAATGGCTGTCTACTAATGGTCCCAAAACTGACAGAGTGTGAGAGGACCTGCAGAGATAAATGGCAGGAAATACAGATACTCTAAGGTTGTTGCATCAGATCCAAAAAGACTTGAGGCTGTAATCTCTAAGTGGTCTGATTACTTATGGCGGCGTGATATTTAAGTTTTTTCCTTTTTAATACATTTGCAAAATTTATTTTGGGATAAAATGGGCCAAATAAAAAAGCCACCTTGTAGAACTTAAGTAGCTTTTAACACAAAAGATAAAGATGGTTTTTTTTTATCTGGTAAGTAACAAAAAACTACAATAGCAGTTAAAAATGAGCAGAAATGCAAATGTCTTTATGTCTTATCTGTATTCATTTGTTTGGAACATTGCAAAGTTTGGCTGGAATTGGGTGCATGAGTAAACTACCCAACCTCCACAGTGTGGAGGATAGTAACGGTGGTGAACAGCTACCCAAAGATAACAGGTTTTTGGGGTTCTTTTTGGTCAAAATACAATGCTTGGTGATTTCAGTGGCTCAAATATAAGTAAATGCTTGCACAACCACTGTTAATTATGGATGTAGATCACTGATGCTTTGAGGATATTTTGTGGCTAGTGATCAAGGCTCTCTTGAGATTATTAGCATAATAAATGCCTCTAAGTAAGAGGATGTTTTAGCTCTTATAGGTGGTTATGAGTTGGCAAAAGTTGAATGTTTTAACAAGATAAGGCTTATACACATACACCATATCAGCAGAGAAGTGGTTGAAGGCACATAGAAATCAGCATGACTATTTCAGTCTCTGCTTTTGAACTTTATTGAAAACCTGTGGTCAGAAATGAAAAGGGGCCCCCAATTGCACAAAGCTAAGAATATAAAAGAGCATAAAATGTTCTGCATGGAGGATTGTTTAAAAATGCTCTCTACAAGTGTCATCAACCTTGTTAGACATTACAAGCAAAGGCTCTGTGCTGTTATTCTCTTCCGCAGATGCTTCACTAAATATTAGTCTGCCAATATGAAAAAAACAGTGTGCAATAAACATGCAGCATGATGGTACAGCAGGTATTAATGCTCCCTTAAACATGACGGGTATCTGGTATGTGTTCCTTATATAGTTCTTATGAATATTTATAGAATAGTTTTTTTATGCTTGGATCTGTTGTTTCATTGTTCAGCTCAATTACGCTTTACATATAAATCTGCCCTTTATCAGTGAGATTTCTGAATGAACATTTTGCACTGTTTTGTCCGAAACAAAATAAGTTTATTTTAAGACAAAAACATTAAGCATGAGTAATAAAGAAAATGGAGAAATTAAGTCTTTAGGTTTACACAAAGTGAGGGAAAAAAATATAAAGACTCTGTCACCTGCATACCCTTGTGGACCAGGTTAGAAGAAAAGTGATCGCTGGAGGAGGCATCAGAGCTGCTCATTATGTTAACAGCTCGTCATTTTGCTGTCTTTTGTTAAAGTGCAATTATACTGCCGGAACAATTACTCGGTAGAAGGAACTGCTGCTTCTGTGGTCCGTATCTGGCACAGAGAAAGGGCAAATGAGAGGCCCGCGAATTGTCTAGAGTGATTTCATCTGTATAGGATGGAAGAAGAGGCCTGCCACCTTGTATGTGGTGAATGTTCTTGTTAGAAAGGTGTGGGCTGCTGGTGCAGAGGGAATGGAGGGGCGGTCTCGCATTGAGTGCAGCTCAACCAGTCACAAGAATACAAATGAACAGTGTGAGGTCCCGCAGCTGGGCTCTGTGTGTGTGAGTGCGTAGCAGCCACAGGAATACTGATGAACAATGCAAGGTCTCCCAGCTTCTTGGGGGTTTTTCAGTGTTCGAATGTGTGTATGTGTGTATGTGTGTGCTGAAAAGACTCCCATCTTTTCTCTAACTACACTCCTGGGCAAATAAAATAGGCCAAGCCCAAAATGGTAAAATATTAATCTTTTAATAGTGTTAACAACAAATCATTGTTCATAAAATTAGCAACAAAATGCTAGGGATAATTTCCTGTGCTATCAATCCTGGTTTTATTTGGGAGCTTGTTATCAGCATCTTAAAAAAAATAGAAAAACACCCAATAAGGTCTTTGTGCACCCAGACACATTAGTGAGAATTTTACCTATTTTCATTTTTTTTTTTTATCTTTATCACTACTGTACCTTTGCTAATTTCCTTAACACTGACTTGTTGTTAAAGCCTAATATTTTGCTCTTTTGCCATCGCCCAATTTCTTTTTCCCAGTAGTATACATCTTTTTTGTTTGTTTGTTTGTTTATTTCTATAGAGCTTTTTACAGTGGACATTATCTCAAAACAGCTTTACAGAATGTGAGAATTATAGAACCAAAATTCAAATAAATGAACTATGTGTATTTATTCCCAGTGAGTCTGGGTTGAATATCGCAAAGAAAAACTCCCTTAAATGGTATCACTAAGAAACCTTGAGAGGAACCAGAATCAAAGGGGAGCCCATCCTCAAGGTGTTTTAAAAAATCATAAAAACCACATCTTTTAAGTACGAAAGTGTTTTAGTGCCATTTAAAAAAAAAAAAAAAAAGAGATTAAAGTAGAAATATTTTGAGAATAAAGTTAAAATTATAAAAATAAAGTAAAAATATTTTGAGAATAAAGTCAAACCAATACGAGATTAGGTGGTAATATTTTAAGTTGCACTGTTTTACATAAAATGAATGTGCAGAATTTGGTTTCATCGTTTTTAAGGTTAGGATTTAGGAAATCCGAAGGAAATTCTTGGTCTTTTTGCGGATCAGGACGAGGTTATATTTATTAAATGGACACTGCAGTGGTTATGTAGGAAACTTTAGTTATTTAAAAAACAAACAAAGTAGACAGACATAGAAGAAACTGCCTCTTTTGTGCAGTCTGATGGATATTGATGGTTACATTTGCATGCTATTTAAAGTGGATATGTTGTTTCTCAGGAGAGTATGAGGATGATGATCAAAGAAATTGACCATTGTGAAGGTGAACACCGGCATGCTCAACGTCTCAGATGTCGCCAGTGATTCAGCCAGGGTCCTGCTACTACTCTATTTTTATAATTTTTCCTCTATTCTTAAAATATTTCCACTTCGCTTTGCTACGACTTTATTCTCAGAAGTTTAACTTTTTTACGAGGCACTACAACACCGTCGTATTTAAGCAAAACACACTATTCAGTATACTTTGAAAAACACAAACAAATGGTAGATTTCCTTGTTGCTTAGTTGATCCCATCAATATTATATTTTATACTTTTGGTATGTACGGTAATACCTTAATAACACATAACAATATCTTAAGGATCACTTATGGTTTACCTCATTTATAAACTATAATTAAAACTAATTATAGATATGCCACATTCACCAACAAATAAATAATAAAGCTTATGAGCTAAACAGTGTTGTACTTTATTTGAGTGATCTGCTACGCTGTCACAGATAAATATACTGCATCTGTAACAGCAGGGGTGCAACTGCACCTTTGCTGAGGTGCATGCAAGCGGGGCATCCGCTTCCAAAAAAAAAGAGGGGTAATACAAGAATAAATACACTGTGCAATCCCAGAATAATCCCTTCGAACCAGGTCACAATGTCCAAAATACTCTGGAAAATGCTCTAACTCAAAACTACACCGAGATTTTACCCTGAATATTTATTCACACCACATACAACAGGTGAATCAGTGCATGCCTCCCATACTTAAACTGTACATAATTTCTTCATTACAAAGGATGAACATAATGCAGTTTTAAAACAATGCATTCACTGTGGCAGAATAATTAGCCACAAAACAAACAAACCAGAAAATAATCAGCACAGAATGTAACAAAAATTGGTATTGGAATAAAATTTACAACCCCAAAAAACACGCAACACAGGACTATATAAAAGACAAAATTTTACTATCGAACAATATATGTTCAATCCATAAGGAATGTCATGCAATCAGAGTTTACTCATGGAAACAGTAATAATAATTATATATACAGTGAGTATTTGAACACCCTGCTATTTTGAAAGTTCTCCCACTTAGAAATCATGGAGGGGTCTGAAATTGTCATCGTAGGTGCATGTCCACTGTGAGTGACATAATCTAAAAAAAGAAACCCAGAAATCACAATATATGATTTTTAAACTATTTATTTGTATGATACAGCTGCAAATAAGTATTTGAACACCTGAGAAAGTCAATGTTCATATTTGGTACAGTAGCCTTTGTTTGCAATTACAGAGGTCAAACGTTTCCTGTAGTTTTTCACCAGGTTTGCACACACTGCAGGAGGGATTTTGGCCCACTCCTCCACACAGATCTTCTCTAGATCAGTCAGGTTTTTGGCCTGTCGCTGAGAAACATGGAGTTTGAACTCCCATCAAAGATTCTTTATTGGGTTTAGGTCTGGAGACTGGCTAGGCCACGCCAGAACCTTAATATGCTTCTTACAGAGCCACTCCTTGGTTATCCTGGCTGTGTGCTTCGGGTCATTGTCATGTTGGAAGACCCCGCCTCGACCCATCTTCAATGCTCTAACTGAGGGAAGGAGGTTGTTCCCCAAAATCTCGCAATGCATGGCCCCGGTCATCCTCTCCTTAATACAATGCAGTCGCCCTGTCCCATGTGCAGAAAAACACCCCCAAAGCATGATGCTACCACCCCCATGCTTCACAGTAGTGATGGGGTTCTTGGGATGGTACCCATCATTCTTCTTCCTCCAAACACTATTCTAAAATGTTTGCTTTTGCTTGGATGTAGACTTATAGCTGCTAACTTTAACCCACAATATTTTGTTTAATTTTTAACAATAAATATGTTCATGAATTCCTTTGTTCATCATGTTGTATAGTGTCTTACTTATTGTTTCTCTCACCTCCTCCATTTTGAAAGGCAAGATATGGAAACCTCCACACATTTCCCAATCCCACAGCATAGCCCACCATAGAAAGAATAAAATCCAATTTATTGGACCAGTTTCCTCTTGCTTTGTTCTCATCACCTTCTTCATCATCATCATTTTGCTCTTCCTGTAAGAAAGAGAAAGCACTATAAAAAAAACTGGTTACTATGATTGTTGATGGTGATACATTTCTATACTAACAAAAGTGGTCTCTTCTAGATTATGCAATATGAATATTAGTTGGATACAATGTGTTAGCACTGTCTATTACCATTTTTCATTCATTTAGCTTTTGTAACTGCTTTATATCTTTATCCATGATTGCTTTTCATGTCGTAATTTTTATTCATGGTGGTTTCAGAGTCCAATCCAGGAACACCAGGCATGATTTGGGAATACACCCTTAACGTGACACCAGTCTATTGTAGGAAAGCATCAACAAAATCCACATTCTGTAATGTTTTTAAAACCAGGGGAATCCAATGTGGACACAAAGAGGCAATGTAAACACAACCAGTGGACCAAGCTTGTGTTCAAAAACAACTGCTATGCCATATTGCTGTTGTCATCATAACCATTCTCTTTCATGATCATAAACATACAACCCCAATTCTAAAAAAGTATGGAAGCTGTGGATAATGTAAAAAGTAACATAATGCAATTGATAGCAATTCCCCAAAAAAATATTCAATTTACAATAGAACATTGAAAACATATCAAATGTTTAAAATGAGAAAATATACCTTTTGAATTTTAATGGACAAGTACATTTTACTAAAAAGAACCAGCTCAAGATCTAATTGGGTTAATTGGTAACAGTAAAAACAAGGCAAAGGATCAACAATCTGTAAAAAACTGTGTCTACAAATTGTGGACCAGCTTCAGAAAAGACTGAATATTTCATCATCTACAGAATTTAATATCATTAAAATCATCATCTCTGTGCGCATAGAAGCTAAGCTAAAAATCAATATTGTTATATTCAGGCCCTCGGGTGGCATTGCAACAACAGGTAAATCACTGCATGGGGTTTAGAAACGCCTCTAGAAACCATTATCTGTGAACACATTTTCCCATGACATCCCCAATGTAGGTTAAAGCTCTATCATGCAAAGAAAAAACATATGTGAACATGATCCAGAAACCCCGCCATCTTCTCTGGGCCAAAGCTCATTCAAAATGGACTAAGGCACAGCAAAGAACTGTACTGATGAATGAATTAAAAATTTTAAATTTCATTAGAGCCTATGGAATGGGCAGCTTGCAAACCTGGTAAAACACCATTAAAGTTTAAAGGTATAGGCAGGTTTTAGGGCAGCAAATCCTTCCATTCAAAACCTTTTTCGGGAAAAGCCTTGCATATTTCAGCAAGTCAACTGCATACTGTATCAGCATGGGAACCGAATTGGCAGCGGCATTCCGGAGAGCACTGGCCAGTTGAGGAGCTCTAAACCCACTAAACAAGATGGGCCCACAGGATGACACTGAGGCATTCCTGGAATTGTTTGAGCGCATGGCCATCACCGGGAAGTGGTCGGGCTTGGAGCGAGCCCTCTGCCTTATGCCACTCCTTACCCCGGAAGCCCAGCTCGCCACCCAGCAACTGCCAGATGGTCGCATGCTGGAGTACGACGTCCTGAAGCGTGCGATCCTCCAGCGAGTGGGAAGAACAGCAGCACAGCAGCACAGCAGCACAGACAGCGGTTTTGCTGCTTGGCCCTTAGTCAAGGACTGGAGTGCTGAAGAGTTTCTTGACCTCGTGGTGCTGGAGCAATTTGTCGCACAGCTTTCGCGGTCCAATGCCAGTGTCCGGCGACGGTGGATAAGGCGGTCCAGTTGGAGGAAGACTACTTGACTGCATACCCAGGGGCTGCCGTTTCTCCTGCGACTACTTTCAGCTGTCCCTTTCTTATTTCACCTGTCACTTCCTCCCATTCCCTTCCCACGGAGATGGGGGCTTATCCCCCCAAAGCCAATGGTTCAACTGCGAGCCTCTCCCCCTTCCTCTACCTCTCCTTCTCCTACTTCTCATTTTCTCGCGGTCTGTGTTTCATGTCCCAGAGGTGGGTAATTTGGACCATGCAGGGTGCGGAACGAAAGCCTGGGCCAGTCTGTTGGTGCTGCGGGGAGCCGGGCATTTCTTGGATCAATGTCCGGTAATGGAGTTAGGGTGAAGGTCCGGATCCCCGAGGCACCACAGGCTGCCCCATTGAAGCTGGAACGTATCGCATACCGTATCCATGGGGGAATACACCAGACGTTGGTGGATACTGGCTGTGGGCAGCCCGCCATCCACCTAAGCCTGGTGCGATGCAAGGCTTTGAATCCTGCATGCGGATTCATCCGGGTGAAGGTTAAATGTGTGCACGGGGATATCCCACATATGAATACCCACTTGTAGCCATCACTGTCCGATTCCTCTGGGGATTTTCCCCTTAAGAACAGACCTGAGAAGAAACCCTTCAACATGTCTTTGACCAGGTGAGTGTAATCAATGGTCAGCGAGTCCAGCCAAACACCAGTTTGGTTGGTCCCAGTTGTTGGTCCCAAAGAGCTGCAGGGAACTCCTATTCCATGCGGCTCACCATAACCAGATGGCTGGACACCTGGGCTGTAATGGCCCGTTTTTTTTTGGCCGGGCATTCACGGGGATGGGCGTATATGGTGGGGGGCATGTTGAATCCGCCGGCCGTCCCAATAGCACTTTGTGCCCCCTACCCTTAGTCGAGGACAGCATGTGGACATCATTTTGCGTTAGTTTTAGTAGACTATGCAACGCAATATCTGGAAGCAGTGCCCCTCCGCAGCATCTCTGCACACAGTGGTGTTCAGAGATAAAGTCCTCATTCTGCTACCCACGTCAAGTTCTAAACTACTCACAAAGTGAAAAGGACCTTTTGAGGTTACACAGCGGGTGGGAGATGTCGACTATAAGGTGCGGCGCCCAGATAAAGGCAATACACTCCAGGTGTGCCACCTCAACCTCCTGAAACCATGAAGGGAGGCATTGCATGTGTCTCTAGTGATGGTGATTTCCAAGAGGGAGGAGCTGGCAGAATCCCTGTCAGAATTTGCCTCGGTCCCCTGTAAAGACCACCTATCGCCATCACAGAGAGCACAGGTAGAGAGGTTGCAACAAGAGTTTGCGGATGTTTTCCCCCCCTCACCTGGTCGAACAAACCTCATAGAACACCATATGAAGACGCCTCCAGGTATATTGTTGCGTAGTCGCCCATACCAACTACCCAAACACAAAAAAAAAAAACAAACAAGGGTAGAGATTAACTGAAGGCTATGCTTGACATGGGGGTCTCACAGTGATTGGAGAAGCCCGGTGGTCTGCGCAGAGCTAACAACAAGGACTCTTCATATCCCAGTCACAAACTGTTTAACCTCCTTCCATCAAGAAGAAGATACAGAACATATGCACCAGAACCAGCAGGTTCAGGGACAGCATTTTTCCCTCCCCCATCTCTTTATATATATATATATATACAGTGAGGAAAATGCCAGAACCTTATAAGTATATATATAAGTTATCATATAGTTCTGATTTATACGAAGGTTTCTGAATGTTACAGTTTTAGAAACATTTGTTCGCAGGAATATTTGCTTTTAAATTATTATCATTATATCAATGCGAGCAGCTTGTATGGCAAATGCTTCACATAATTTAGGGTTAATAATAACTGGATTCAAAAAATGTGCTATCAATTATTCATTAATATGATTACATGTTTAGTTTCAGAAATCGCTTTAACATTCATGGAAGGAGTTATAAAGGTATAAGAGACTCTGCATTGGCTAAAGGCTAATGGAAAAAATGACTATTATATTTAGTATATTCAGTGCTAGATCATCGACTATTCCTGAACTTGGGTAAATACAAAATCCCCTGCTTAAATATTACACAATAAAAGTATTTTGAGCTCAAAATAATAGAACATTATTATTGAACACAATTTAGTTATTTATTTGAAAGTATCAAAGATCATTACTGATATGTAATGGAATAAAAAGTCTAATTTTCAAATTAAAAGTGAGGTTTTGCCAAAATAAAAATACGCTGGTACGGCAGCAGATGCAGTTACATAATATAATGCACAAAGTGTTTGTAAAACCGGAACTATCTTAAATTGTTTGCAAATCACTAGGATGTAAGAGCAAAAAAAAAAAAAAAAACAGAAAGAAAAAAGTAAAGACTCTTATTATTTAAAAAAAAGATATACAATATAACCCTGTAATAACCGTCAGTGGTTATTTTTCTTTAACAGCATGCATTGTGTTATTTCATTCCTTACATAATGCTTATAAATGTCTTTAGACATTCTAGCCAGGAGTTAAGAAGTTATGCACAGGTCTTGGATTCTGCATGACATCGATTCTAGCTAAAAGAGAATGTTATTAGAGCAATCAATTTGTATTCAGCAAGTTCTACAAATACTCGCATGCAACACTGGAGAAATAATGTTGCTCTTTTTTACTGTTTCTTCTGCAATATTAGTTTGTATGAAGATGCGTTGCCTCTGGAAGGTTCAGGTAGTCCTTGAAGACAGGTGACTCCCTTTAGAGAGTAAGCGCTTGAAGAGTTTTATTCACACAACTATATTGATGAGGTGGGTACATTGATACAGGTCATGTCTGTGAGCAAGTAAGTAGGTACAAAGGTATATGGGTATTTATGTGCGTGGGTGTTGAATTGTTTGTGTGGTATTTTCTTCACGAACGCACACAGCTTTAAAGATTTGATGCTTACCGTGGCCTCGCTTGTGCGATGTATATAAAGCACAGGTTCTTAAATGAAAAGGTAAATGTGAACAAGAGTGAAAAGATTTGACTGTATGTGAAAGACACACCACTTCTATTGGTGAAGCATGAAAATATAATTAAACAGAAGGGCTTTCCTACATTGCCGCCACCAAATTTAGTAGGGGTAGTCCCCTAACCCTGACCCTGGATCTTACTATGAAGATAAACCTATGATGAAATTGTAACATTTTCGTGCAGCAGGAAAACATATGCTATATGATACATTGGAACGTTGCCAGGTTGTATGCATCTTCTGCCTTGTGTTAAAGTTTATACATTATGGTACTGTAAATTGCTCTGTTTTGCTAAATTATGTACTGCAATTTGTTAAAATATTAACAAATTACAGTATGCTAGCCCATACTGTAAGGACAAAATTCTTTATAATTTAAAAAGACTTTAGGTAGGCCATGCCATTTCCTGACATGATATTTTTAAGTTCTGATGGTGTCGTCCTGAAGCATTTTCATCCTAAGTCGGGGACTACCTGTATCTAATTTCGTAGTTAAATCGGAAAGTCTCAGTATCAGTTATTTTCTTCCTCATCCTTCCATGATGGCAACTTAACTAACCAAAATAGGCCAAAAATAATTTTGCCCTTTTGTCTAATTTCTACTTCTCAATATGTTTTAATTACTCTGCCTATAGGCCACAATGCCTGGGGAAACTGTGTATCAAATATCATTACGATATGAGCTTAGTAGATAATGGCAAATGATTAACCAAAAAGTGATCAGCTAGAATCGGGCTGTGTTGCCATCACAGTCTCCCTAATAGATCACTAGATGAGTAGATTGCTTGTGAGAGTGATGCATCACAATGACTTATTAGCAATAGATTTTATGTGACAAGGTCTGGGTCGGCAACATCCAAGTGGCTTAGAGTTGATTATTCCCTCCGCTTCCAATAGTACTTTACGCAAGACTGGTTCAGTCACTGTTAGATTGCCCAAGACTACCTGAACAACTGTAATTTTTCTCGTTCCCAGTTTATTCCAAAATGTGGAGCATTTGGAGGGTTAAACTGAAAGTTAATTTTCTGACCAGCTAGGTGGTTTTTAAGTGGAACCTCTAACTCTGCAGAGGCCTTCTGGAGTTTAGTGGCACCTCCTCTAAAGTTTGTGGCAGTATCTCAATACCACACTCTCTTTTACACACCGCAGTGTGCAATATACAACAGGTTTACTGGCGGCGCTATTTTGTGTTTTGTGTATTTGTCTTACACTGTCTTGTGTTGTCTTGCACTGTCCTGTACTGTCTTGTGTTGTCATTGCACTGTTTGCACCAGGTTGCACACGATGCACTTTATGTGGCGAGGACAATTACTAGTCCTTGGCCCTTTGTTTTCTGTGATTGTTGTTTTATGTAACACCAAGGTTAAGGAGGAAAGTTGTTTCATTTCACTGTGTACTGCGTCAGCTATATATGGTTGAAATGACAATAAAAGCTTCTTGACTTGACTTGACCATGCTCTCTAACATATCAAAATGCATGTATCGTGTTGTCATAAATTTGAACATGGTGCCCCAGTGTTTCTCTGTGCGTCTGTCTATATTAATAGTGAATGGGCCAAAATAGTCTGTACCAGTGGACCAAAAACCAGGTTTGTACAGTCGTAGTCATGAGGGGGCAATTCTGCCATCTTCGGATTAAGAGGACTTGTTCTCCATTTCTGACATGCTTAATGTATACTCCGCCATGCAGGATCCAGTATTTGTGTCTGAACTCACCTAAGACCGGCTCTCGACCTGGATGGAGAAGCTGGTGGTCATTTTCTTTGATTAGGGGCATTGTAATATGATGTTTAGGTTCTACCATTATTGGATGAATAGTGTCAGGATCTAGGTCCTCAGCTCGACGGGTCCCCCTCCAACACTGATCAACCGAAGTGTTTGATCATACTCAGTGGAAAGTGAAGCTAGACAACTTTGGTCGGCACGTGCACCTCATCTGGAAAGCTACTCCACTGAACTTGTTTAACAGTTGTAGTTTGTCAGCTATAGCATTGCTTTCTTAATTCATCACTGTCCTCTTAGAGATGGCCATGTATTGGAATGTTGGTAAGCTCATCGGCTGGGTTATCTGCTGTATTGACATTGCCAATTTGTCACTTAAGTCACATCCTAGATCTCAGATATGTGTGTTTCAACAAAAATTTTGTAACAGCATTGGTCTGATCTCATCCAGCTTGGCACTGTGGTTGAATCAGTCCACAGAATTATATCACTTGAAGGAAAAGAAAGCCCTTTACTGATAAACTTTGCCATTTGTTCTCCTGAAAGCACAAAGATCCAAGTGATACATAGAGACCTGTTTGCAAGAAGCCTCTCTGGACCTTGCTAGGCCACATTGAACTGTTTCTGGTCCTCAGTTTTAAGATAAGCGACATAACCATATGCCTGTCTGAAATCATCTTATTTGACTTACTTTTAAAGATGCCTAACTGAGTTTAGGTTTGTTTGCAGACAAATTGTAAATAATACATCTTTTGTTGTTATTTAATTCATCCTGTTCAGATGGCCAATTTAGGTTTTAAGAATTGTGTTTCTTAAAAAAGCTTCTTGAATGGCATACAGGCTTCCTAAAATATCTGTTTTAGCTTGATCTTGCATATTCACAACACTTGAAGTAGTCTTTGCTAAAAATTGTTTTTTAAAGAATTAAAAAAAAATCTATGCTAAAAAATCACTGTCACAGGGGACGGAGAAAAAGCTTAGTGCAAGAAAATTGGTGCGCGTGTCTTACAGAAATCTATTTTTTGCTTTGCTTAGGATTTTATACACACACAGTCTGAAGAACACAAGCCTTTATTAATTAGCCTTAATCTAAAAGTTTCATCGCACAGACACCCACACGTACACAGGGGCTGTTGTGCTGACAGAGGTAATAAAGGCTGTGTGTTCGCCCTGGCCACAGCAAGCTTAGGCATGTCTGTACCAAACAGCAGTTGTTGTTATATTTATCAGCTCCAATATTCCTTGACCTCTCTTCACAGCAGCACATGACCTGTGTACAAGACACCTAAAACAACTTTAAAGACATGTACACTCATAGACGGAACCATATACACGTTCTGAGGCTTTACAAAAGATATGAATTGTTGATATGAACAGAGGGTAGATAATAGGCCCACATGACTGAATTCATGAACTTGGATAAACTTTAGTTTGTATTTTCAAATGAAGCCAAGCTGTTTGGTCCAACAAAGTGTATGTTTTTCTGTACCTGTGATACCACTACTTATATAATGTTCAACAAACCCATCATGGTAACTAGCTGGCAGTTTGATTAAAGGTCTGTTCACATGTGAGCCACATTTCAGTTCGTAGCCACAAAGCATGCCCACAAGATCATGTATTGAGAGTGTAAAGTTATCAAATTATTTAGCATTCTCTACTGACCGGTGAAAAGTTCAATATAGCTCCATGTTCACTCTGTACAAGTTGACGAGGTTTGCCATATTTATTCTGGAGCGCTTGCAATGTGGTTGTGTATAGAGTTGAGTCATGCATGTAAGCTTGTGCTAATTTGTAGGCACTTGATAGCTTGAGAACCAATAGTCTAGAACCAATTAGTATATAAACTGCTCAGTGAGATGGGCATGGCCACCTACAAGACTGTGTATGGAATACTAGAAACTAAAAAGGTGGTTGAGCACATGGTCTAGGACAGGGGTATCCAAATCTTTCCACATATGGCTGGTGTGCGTACAGGTTTTCAAGTCAACCTATCAAAAGACATTGAATGCTGCACTGTTGTAGTAGGAAAGGTATCTAACTTGGTTGAGGCAGTTGGCAATTTTACCTAATGTGGGGCATGCTTAAATATGCTACAGGATAAATAAAAAAAGGAACATGAATTGTAGGACCTGTATACAGTGGTTTTAGTGTAGTGAGAGATTTAATGTACTCAGAAAAAGGTTTTGAAATTAAGGAATGTACAGTGACATGATTACTCTAAAGGATGTAAGGTGTAGAGTGCCAGGATTATTATCTAACTGATAGCCACTACCTTTTTGAGCATAGTATATCAGTCTGTACTTGCACTTTGGTTGAGTTCATTTTGGGTTTCTGGAACTGGTGATATGTTTTCAGTCTCTGATTCCCTGAGACTCCATTTCTGTCTGTTTAATGCGATGTGTCTCTCTAGTGATTTTTTTTTTCTTCTTGTAAGTTGCTTGAGTCTTATCCTCCAGCTGGTGAGATCAAGTCTGAAATCATCTTATTTTACTTACTGCAAAGGTGCATAACTAAGTTTAGGTTTTTCTGCAGACAAATTACTCAAGATAGAAACTCTTATTATGTCCCATGACAAACACTGTTAATAATACATCTTTTGTTGTTATTTAATCCTGTTCAGATGGCCAATTTAGGTTTTAAGAAATGTGTCTTCTTAATAAGCTTCCTAAAAAGCATTCAGATTTTTTTATAATATCAATTTTAGCTTGATCTTGCGCATTCGCAACACTTGACTTTATTAATTAGCCTCAATCTAAAAATGTTATTGTACAGACACCCACATGTTAACAGGGGCTGTTGTGCTGACAGAGATAATAAAGGCTATGTGTTAGTCCTGGCCACAACAAGCTTGTGTATGTCGGTACCAAACAGCAGTTGTTTTATTTATCAGCTCCAATGTTCCTTGACCTCTCTTCACAGCAGCACATGACCTGTGTAAAAGACACCTAAGACAACTGTAAAGACATGTACACACATATGAAGTAGCAGTCAGCTGTAGGATAGTTGGCAATTACAAAACAATTCATTTCCCAGAGCTTTAATTTCATTTCCTTGTCTTGTTTTATTTATTCTATAAAGTCAATTTTACAGGCAGTCAATGCAGACACCAAGAAATAGATTGTATAGATTGCTTAGATTAGGAGTAGACAGTTAGCTAAGTGAATTAGTCACCCTTCTCTGGAACACTTTCTGTTTCAGATGGTATTGGTTGAATTAGTGAGGTATAGCCAGGAATAAGACCAATATAGAGATTGTACACGGCTGGATTGTAATGAAAACAGCAATAGATAAATATAGATAAAAAGTGGATTAAAGTACAAAACTTTTTATTGCCTAACTTCAAACAATATGTGCTATTGGCCCAGAGCACAAACACTTAACACTACTTACACTTTATAGAGAACTTAAACATGCAGGTATAAAATAATATCAAACTTATCATACGTTGAAATTTTGCATAAATATTTGCAGCCACGCTTGAGTTTCCTTTTTCCTTCTATTAATTGTAATATCTAGATGTGTTATTTTTTAGCTGTATCTACATGTTCCACAGAAACAGCAATGTCTACACAATACAGTTGGAACCACTAGTGTCAAGATGTGCCTGCTGTTGTGGCCTACCTCTGGTTGTACCAGCGGTGGGCCATCAGGGCCAGCAAAGCCTTCTCTGCTGGCCTAAACTCTATCAGAAGCACTGACATATTTACAACATAAATTCTTATATTTGTTTCATGAAATTGTCATTTCGTGGCATTTCTCTTGGCTGCACTACTTCCAGTACGTGTATGTGGATGTAAGATTTTTTGTTCAATCAGATTTCAGCCTCTATGTGCTGCCATGTCATTCTAATCTGCCCACGGCTTTCAAAGTCAGTACTGCTGGCCTTTTTACCTTGTTTTCTGTAAGAAATAAATCTGTTTCTTTACCCAATCAGATTTCAATTTCACCTCACAGGGCCAGAATAGCGTCAGCATTTTTCAGTCTTCTGATTGGTTGGTCAGAGGGAAACTGTTACAGCCAAGTTTAACTAGCAAAACACGTCCGTAGCACATTGCACTCATTAATACATCTGAGTTAGACCTTTTTTATGCCTATGGAGGAAGAGAAATTTATTTGGTCTTGAACATATTATAAAATCAATTTTCAAGAAAAGCTAGACATCATGAGAAGAGGTCGGCCAAGCCCGAAGCTAGCTAGCTTGTCTTAGCCGGAGAAAGGGTCTCTCTTCACGTTGTTATATTGCGTTTTTGTACAGTATTGATGGTTTCTATGATTGTGATGTGATGGTGGTATTAAGAGGTGGAGTAAGTCAGGTAAGTACCCACTAAAAACCCAAGTACCGAATGTATGGCACACCACTGGGTCGTACAGTATATATATTATGTGTTATGTGGTTGTCAATCAAGGGGTCATTTAATAAAAAAAAAAAAAAAGAACATTAAATCTCCACTTCTGTTAAATTCATTTATTTTAAAATTTTTATCAGAGGAACATTAATGTGCTAATATATAGACATTTTATGTTTTACATGATTACATAAAGAGATTATTATTTAATAAATAATATATACTGAAATGCTTCAATAGAATTGGAATACTGAAATAAAAATGGCAAATTTTAAATTGCATATTTAAGTACTGTTCTATATCACGAGTACTATGAACAACCACCAGTTTTCTTTTTATTGTTAGGTTTTGCATTTTAAATGATCTTAGCTGTCATGAAACCTAAAAAAATATCAGTTCACTTTCGAATGTCAGGTCAAAGTTTCAGAGTTGAGGCACAGCTCATGACAACAATCTCAACAACAGCATTAAGTTATAAATCTTGTTTTTTGGTGAAGACTATATTTAATCTTCCAGACGTGCCCCCAAAGTCATATGATAAGTAAAACCAGGCTCCATGTTATAAAGTGTTGAAATCTTACATTTATGTATAATGGATGAAGGCTTAGATTTGCAGAAAATGTTTGGGAACCCCTGTAATAGATTAATTATTAATATTATACTGTTTTAATAGGCTGGCTAGGAAAGTGCATAAGGCTGAGAAGAGTTTAGTTTAAGTCTGCATGACTGCATGAGATAAATGGATTCAATATTTTAAAGAAGTCAACATTTTAATCATTCATCTTGTCAGTCATTTATCTTCAAAAACTCCTATATCCTGGTCACAGTCATTGTAAATTCAATAAGGACATAAGGCATGAATGCAGCACAGATGGGACGCCAGTCACCATGCTCACACACACTGACACACATTCAGAGGTATTTTGTAATCCTATGTTTAGAGGATCAAATCTATATTTTGTACATGTTTTACCCTTGTGGTTTAATTAAATCTAGACAAGGTGTCAGACATGAGCCCAAGTTATTGTGCACACTATTTAAAAAAGTTTGTAATTCTTAAATCATAAATCATTCAGCCTGGTTGCCATGAAAGGTAAAAAGGGGACACAAACGTGTGTCATACTGCTGGATTGCCAAACAGTCATCAGATTGTGTAGTTGAAGAGAGGGACAGTTATTAAGCAGTGCCTATTGATTGCTGTCTCCTCAGTGTGCTCCAGGGATTACCCAGTGTCCTCTTGGAAGGCTATCAATGTTCATTAGTCACTATGACATAGAGTGATGATCCTGCTGACCAAGAGGTCAGCAGAGATGGATGAACAAAGGAGGCAAGGATATGGATACCATTTTCTCAATAGAACGTGGGAAGTGGACTTGAACCTGATTTAGAGCCTCATCTAAACATTTGAAGGTTAATGTAGCAGTAATAATGTAGCAGTAAAGACAGTTTTTAAATCAGCAATGTTTTTTTTTTTTTAATTATTATTTTTTTTTTAGAAAAGTGTATCTTTACAATTTAAAGATTTATAATCACACTCTTGATATCACCCAAATGAGGATGGGTTCCCCTTTTTGAGTCTGGTTCCTCTCAAGGTTTTCCTACTCATAACATCTAAGGGAGTTTTTTCTTGACGCAGTCGCCAAGGCTGCTCATTAGTGGTAAATACACATCGTTCAACTGTTAAGCATCGTTCAACATGAAAAGCTGCTTTGAGACAATGTCTGTTGTGAAAAGCACTATAGAAATAAACTTGACTTGACTTGAATCTATTTAATAACATTTATAAAAATTTTCATGTGATCATTTATCAATTTCTTATGGATATTTTTGCAGTTTGCATATCATTAAATAAATAAATCACCTACACCAACCTACAAGACGAGTCTAAGGTACTCCAACATCAAGTAAAGTGACTACTGCTATTCCAATTTTCTGCTTCTATTTTTATTTATTCCAGTATTTTAATCTCTCCTTCTTGCGTTCTTTCTTATTTAAAATTTTGTCACTCGTAGTGTATATTGTTAACGCTCCATCTTTCCTTGTCACTTATACAATGTAGCAGCTAATCTGACATGTGCATGGTTTTGTGCCACAGTTGAGTACTTGTCATTCTTCTCAATACTCCACTAGTTTGAAAACACACAGTGATAAGTTTTGTATGCTTTGAAGCAGCTGTTTAGTTTTACATGATGGCAAGAGGTTAGTATCAGCAGTTTCAAGTATCATGAGATTTGCAGTGATTTTTTGGACTCCAGGATCATTCCCCTGAGGAATTTGGCACACTTTGATGCTGTAGGGTACACGGGGCTTAAGAAAACAACTATTTTGAGAAACTTATTTCTCAACAAAAAATTGCCAGTGGATGTTTATTCTGCTGTTCTAATAACAAAATGAAATAGTATTTACTTTCTTAAAAATGCATTTATTTGCTCATCCAAATTGGTTCATAAGGGATGATTCACAATCAAAGCCTTTCTGTGAACACAACAGAATATAAACCATATAATGAACCATTAAAATCTGGAAAAGAGAACCCTGGCAGTAAAAATATTTTAGCATTAAAAATCTATATTTTTAAATAAATAATTTGAGTCAAATTAAAAAAGGTATTTTTTATTGTAACAAATTTTCAACAGGGTCATTTAGCAAGATTTACCCATCAAAGGGGACATAGGGGTTGTTTGTGTGGTAGTTGAGAAAAGCAGATTCTTCCTCTGAACTAGACTTCAAAACCTCCAGCACAAACCTGTAGCCAACAAATCACTATGTAGCTGGTGGGGTGTGATTTAGCACGTGTCTACCGATGGGGAGGGGTATTTGAGGACAAGCTCGAGGTATAATGTCTAACATGGCACACCTGAGCCCTTTTGTCCCACATACTGTATATTCATGTGATCTCTCCCTCTGTCAGAGAGTTGAGCTGTGTGTGAATGTGTGTGTGTGTACGTGTGTGTGTGGCTGTGGCTGTGAGCAGAGTAAAGATAACACAGAAAGCAGTGAGCAAGCTGGAAATCTGCAGTACTACTTGTTTCAAGAAACGACTTACATACCGTAGAATTGCTGATTACCAAGCCAAGGTCATGAACCTAAATAACAAGCTTGTGTGCGATCTTACCCTGAGGTCTGGGGTGTTCTTTGAGCAGCATAATGCTGAGATTGCTACACATCAAAATTAATGTTGCACAATGTACTATTTGGATGTACAGATACAGCAAATGCATATGTGTAAACAGTTTAGATATAAGCGTTTTTTTTATATTTACTCCCAATTGGGAGTCTCCTTACTCCCAATTCATTCATTCCTTCATTCATTCATCTGTTTGAAATACGTATGAGCTGACATGTTTACTTGTATTGTTTACTTGTATTGTTAACTACAACAGGTCTAAAATCGATTTGGCAGATTAGCAATTAAAGAAACACTAACATGTATTCTTCTCTACACAATCTAAATCTAGAGACTGTACCATGTTAAAGATTTACATAGATCCATAAACATAGAGAAAAAGGATGGGGTGCACTGAAGTCATTATAGGCAGCACAATATTCAATTAGGTTTAAATTGCACACACTCTTTCTCTCACTCACTTTTTCTTCCCGTTTGTTTCAATTCTCTCTGATGTCAAAACTGGAAACCTGTCATTTATCTGAGGGCTTTTATGCCTATGACCTTTCTGCTGTCTCATGATTTGATTTCTTTCTTAATCATTGCTCATGATGTCATACGTGGTGTGTATAGTCACTGCTGTGGGGGTTAGGCAGGGGATGGGAAGTGAAGCTAATACATTCCAGAAAAAAAGTTTTAAAGCATTTAAAATGAATCTAAAATCTAAAATGAATCTAAATTGATCTCTTTTTTTTTTTGGTGGTTGGCAGGATGTTTCCTGCAGTGCTGCAGTGGGTGGAAACCTAATAGAATAAGAGAGATCTGAATTACTCCAGCATGCTCGCTCTCTACTTATTAACAGCTTTAAGCTACATGACGTAATAAAATACAGACAGTGATCGTTTTGTTATAACTGTGTGCAAACGAAGGACTATCATCGCAAATGTCAAGGGTATTAGCACAATTGATTACCATGTGATACAAAGAAAGATTGATCTGGACATTCATATTTTACTGTTTTAACCTTGGCCTGATTTATCTTTCTTTGTGAAGAATGTAAACCTTAGATGTGTAAATCTGTTTTAGAGTTCCACTTATGCAACTACTGCTTGTTGTTCTTTTACCTTTTTCTGTGTCCTTTTTTTTTGCCTATATTAATTTTATCCCTATCAGACACCACAAAAAATATAGAGAGAATTTTACATCTGGAATCAAATAAAAACCAACAAAACATAAAGAAATAAATCTTGTATTAAAGCAGCAAAACTTTGATACAAGGATATTTTGAGTAGCACTAAACAAATTGTGTGACAGACTGCTACTAGGAATTATAACTTTCTAAACAAAGACATGTCCCATTTTGCTAAAATTGTTTACGTGTGATTAGGAACCTAAGTGTCAATTAATAAATTACCACGTCTGACCACAAGTGACACACTGTGGAAAAATTGGAGTGGAGCTCAGGGAAGAGCGAAACTCACTCACTTTTGCTATATGTAAGTACAAGCTTAAATCAGCTCTTACACTACAGTCACTAATATGAACATTGAAATGTATTTTTATGTAACTTTTCTGTTTTGTTTTGTGTAGCAATGGATCTGGAGCTTTTCCAGGAACACTTTGCATGAGACGGGGACTCTTAAACCCTGAATGGGATGTCTGTCCATCACAAGGCACACAAACCCTGAGCAATGGGGCAATAAATTCTATCCAAGCAAAGTGAAAAAAGCAAAAAAGGTTGATGTAGTTACTTCTACTACAGTATTTTGAGTATTTTGCTATAAAAGAATAATTTCATTTGCATCATTTGGAGTCCAAATGGATTGTAAACAGGAAAACTAAAAACCCAATTACAGCCATCCCACTACAGTGCATAAAATTAAGCTCTTACCTCAGAAATAGATATTGCATATATCACAGTGCTGTTGGATTCTCAAAACCGATTGATCAGAAGTTGCTAATTAATTTTGTACAACGGCCCAGCTATGACAATAGTGCTGGCTGCAAGGCAAATAGGAAAAAAAAAAAATCGCATTTATCCATATATCATCCTTTGCAGCCTTCTTAGATACTATATAATTTTTCTGTCTTTATAAGTGCTCTATAGCTCACTGTTTTCCTATTTTATATCATGACTGTCTGTATTGTCATCTATCCCAGATTTCCTTCTTTCTTTGCGTTGTCTTGTTCTGGTTAAATATGGATAGTAAACAGTAAATCTCTTCTTATATTGAAAAGGTCTATTCCATAAACAGTAACAGTAACTATTTTAGCAATTGAAAAATATAATTAATCCCTCTATCAAATTAATGATTAATACAGAGTGACAACAAGCAAAGCAACATTGCTGCTATGTGCCAGATGTGTTAAATGTTACTAAAATACAAAGGCACCTAATTTTCAGTTTAAGCCAATGCTAATTTTACATGGCCTGTGTCATTCAGATTTTTTAAATTTTCATTTTAACTGGGAAGACATCTGATTTGTGGTCAAAATAGGTGTTTTTTAAACAATTTACCCAAAAAGTTTGTAGTATTGTAGTTTGCTATGTTATGGCAGTAAATACTGGCATGACTTAAGTCATGTGATGGCAAAATAAATAATACATTCATATATACATTTATACATAAATACATACATGCATCTATACTTACAGGCATAATCAAATAAATCAACAATCAAACAAACAGCTGGTAAGAACCCAAAGAGTGGGAAGCAGTTTTAAAGGATTTCAGTGAGTAAAAATAGCATGCATTATTACCCTTTGATGAATATTCAAGGTCTAAGGCTCTGTAAGCTCACCCCTTAAGGTCGTTGGCAGGGGCTATTGACTAATAATCATGTTTACCTACTACAATGTAATAGATGGTTATTTAAAAATAAATGAACAGCCTTGACTTTTAGTGTTAGGTTAGAATGCAATCTTTCTCCAGAAAGAAATTAGACTAATATCATATTACATCACACTCATAGAGTATGTGCTTGTTTAAAATCCTATTGAAGCATTACAATATTCCCCCCACCAATTTCACATGCATTTTTAGGACGGCTTTGCACCAGGTTTGCAATGTGGCTGCTTTCAAGAGGTCAGGTATTAATGGTGTTTAACAGATGTTTAGTGGGCTTGAGGTTAGGGCTTTGTGCAGGACACTAGATTTCCCGGACCATGTCTTTATTAAGCTAGCTTTTGGCTTAGAGGCATACACAGAAAATCAGACAGACACATACAAAGACATTAGGTCAATATGTACTTTTAACTTTGTCATAACAGTTTGTTGGGGAAGACTGGATGTGATGTTCAAGTGTCCACATATATTAACCCTTATAGTGTACATGACAACCTTTATCAAAAATGTTAAGAATGTCTATGTCTTATGTTCTTTTAACTGTAGGACAAGGGTTAGGATTGCAGTGCTCTCTGAATCAAATCCTGGATAAATCTACTATTGTGCCAGTCTGATAACTTCATGGACAGGGCAAAAATGCAGAGCTAAGCAGGTCCCATAATGGCCCGGTCCTTCAATTACTCAAGCCATGTGAATTGGACGTCCCATCAGGGCCACTAATAGGCAGCATGGAATTATTGCTGAGCTAGAGAAACGCCTCAGAGAACACAGGGTAAGGGTGCAATCCCATAATAGAATGCAACTGGTGGCCTTGGAGATGGCGCCAAGAAAACCTGGACAGCAGGGAGGTGATGGATGATGTTGGCACACTTGGGCTTTATTGAGGTTTATTGGGGTTACAGGAGAATGCTCAGTGTGAGTTCCATGAATAAACGATTCTCTATTACCTTCTGTCACTACGCTAAACTCATCTGTCATTATTACTTATTCACGTAGGCTATAATGCAGGTTACTGACACACACACACACACACACACACACACACACACACACACACACACACACACACACACAACATCAGAGCACAAGATATTAGAGTGTGTGAATATGCAGCACTCAACAGGCAGATAAAATATCACCCCATCAATAGTTGCATGACAGGCTCATATAGCCCACTGCTGCCTCTAGCTCTTAGCCTTGGAATATATCTCCACTATTATGAATCACATCTACTTAACATCTGACACTCTGAGAGTTATGTTCTGCTGCATATTTACAGTGTTCTTGTATACAGTATTACAATGATTTGGCAATATTATAGCATTTATGTTTAAAAGACTAAGCATAATAGCCTCAAGGGACACTGTGGGCTTCATAGTGGTGTTTGAACATTTTGATTGAAATGCTTTTGGATTAATTGTATGTGCAAGGAGTTACCCTACTACTCAGAGTATGCCATCTGTTTTGTGGGTAGTTAAATTATGTTTGTACCTTAGGTTTGCCCCCTGTCTGTTATCCTCTTATCTACCCCCTTTGATCCCTTTAGCTTTTTGCCACTGCTAAATCCTGACACATTCATTCTGTTCACACTCAATTTCTCTGTGCCATGCACACATAAACACCCCTGTTGGAGAAGGTTAAGCACTGTAGTGCTGAGATCCTACCTCTACACTACAGCTGAACAGATCCTTCTTGCTTTGTTAAAACAGGCTTTTTATTTAGTTTGTGCAAAAGAATAGAGCTATATCTAATGACCCCTGGCATGGTTCATTCACAGCATTCAGATTTTCCCTGGAAACTGTCAACTCCTTGTTTAACTCTCCCTTTAATTTTATCCTGTTAATGCACAGACTCGGACAAACGCGGTTCGGCTTTATATGATAAACTGGTAATTACCCCTGATGTACTGACCTTGCCTTTCCCTGCCAGTGAGGCTTGGAGTGTGTGGTTTGAGAATGCAGCAACTAGTGATTATCTCTGATTGGTGCAGAGAGGTCATGCTGTTTGCACTGATTGCCCGGGGCTGGCGGAGGCGTCACTGCTAGTGCTTTTTGACCACTTACGATCCTGTTGGAAAAGAAAATACAGAGGCTGGGAACTCACTAGTGCTGATTATACACCTTCATCAGACTAATACATTGTGACAATAAGTTTAAGATTTGGTTCCTTTCAGGATCCAATTCAGACACTGCTCCTATAATTTTAAGGTCAATGCAATACAATCAGCCCAGTGCAAAGCATTCAACTTAAGAGTTTCATATTTTAAAGCCTGATTAATGTCAGCTAATTTAAAAATGGCCTTCATGAATTCAGGTCATTGTTCATATTTAATCTCGGCATGACTGTGACCCTAGAGCAACCCTATAACAACCTGTAAGGCCCTTCAGATTCACCTTGCACCCTAAATGCATTACTGACCTCCATTTAAAAGTATATAGAAGCATGCTCTGCTTCATTAGCCTCAGTTTTTAAAAAAGTGGGAATATGTGGTCCCCATTACTGTGTCCTTTATGAGTCATATATGCCACAAAAGAAAAGCTACAGATCATGACAGTTTGCTTAGTCACTAAATCAGAATGTGATATATATTCAACATGCCCTAATTTCCTTCATCAAGCTTTATCAAAATTTGATTTGTTCTTCATATAAATAATGGTTAACCGTTTATCCAGAGCATCCATTGAAACTTTGTAAGCCTTGGAATTAGGGGGTATAATTAAATCTGGCACATTATTCGCTTATAATCATATATACACAGATCTTTTTGCACTTATAGTAAGCCTACCCACCCACCCAAATACACACACACAAACACACACACACACACACACACACACACACACACTTGCACATACAAAGGGATGTTTAAACTCAGGAGATATAACTCTTTGGTCTAATTATTTTAATTATTCTTCATGTTTTTATCTGATCATATATTTAGTCTTAAATATGTTAGGGGTAGGTCTGCAATTTTACAAAAAGGATTTACATAAATGACAAACATGCAAAGTAGAATTTTGTTTTAAGTAATTGTTTTTTTTTTATATAATTGAGTGCTAATTGTTCACATCAAATTAAGAACTTATTAAAAGAAAACAGTCTTCCTTGAATTTTATACCATCATTTTAATTTGCACAAAACATTGCTGTTTACCATGTGACTTTCAGAATTAGTAAATTGCATTATGGGTGCACAGTTAATAAGTACTTTGCCTCTTGTATTTAGCATTTTTAGGTAAATGTCCCAAACTGCATATTCATTAAGGCAAATGTGACTGGCAAAAAAGCCAGGTGCTATATTCATATATAAGACAAACTCCTCTTTAGAGTATGTTACTAAAGCAGCTAGTAAATCAGGTGCTATAATATTTACATTTACCACATTTGTCAGACACCTTTATCTAGAGGGACTTAAACTTTTATCTCATTTTTTTACAACCGAGCATTTGAGAGTTAAGTGTCTTGCAAAAATGGCCTAGGAATGGCAGCTAGGTGGTACTGGGATTTGAAGTCACAACTTCCTGATAAAAAGTCACACATCTTAAACACTTATCTACCAATGGACCCTGGATACACAGATTAAAAATATGCTTCTATTACTTACTATTTTTGTTATTTACTAATAATAACTATATGTGATAACTAATAACTATATGTTTTAATGAATGTAGTGTAGAGGATTTTACTGCAAATTGTTGAATTATTTTTTCTGATTGGTCAGTAGTGACAAATCAAACACAGGTATGAGTGTGCTTGTTCAAATACATTATACTGGAGTATATAATTATGACTAACCTGCTTCATAGATGTTCCATAAGACTGGCTAAATTGTAAATATATGTAAACACTGGCAAACTGTTGTGGTGTAAGAAGAATAAAACACAGGATGTGCTGTTATTGCAAAACAATTAACATAACACCCTGTTCTAATGCTGCTGATTTGTAATACTCTCCTGTGTATGCTACCAGCGGCTTTGAAAGCAATTCACAATAAGGTACTGAAGTATAAAAAGCACAATTAAGGTGTTTATAAAGGCATACTCTCTCTATCAGCAGTGACAGACCTCAATAAAGAGTTTTATGAGCACAAACACTGCCATTATATGACTTCATTAAGGGAACATTGAGGAGACTCCACTAAAGCTGTGTCAGTGTAAACAGATGGCTACTGTCTCTCTGGGTTATTTATTAAGTATTTACACGTTTGTGCTTTGACAGGTTGCTACTGATGTCAGGGGGCTTCTTAAAATAGGGCTTTCATGTTTTTTGGTGTTTTTTATTAATCTTGGTAAGCTGTTGTCCGATTCTCTACCTTCACCTATTTCTTTTAGAATCTTTCTTGTACCAAATAAGCCTTTTTAAAACCACAAATTTGTTTTCGCTTACATACTTAACCTTGCAAAAATAACATTTTCATAAAAATTAAGCAGCTAATATTCAGAGAAAGCTTGTAAGAATGCTGTATTGTCCCTCAATTTATGTGTTATTCACTTCACTCGGTAAAGATTACCTCAGTGCAGTGGGTATTCACCTTTTACTGTGTGTGTGTGTGTGTGTGTGTGTGTGTGTGTATGTGTGTGTGCACGTGTACAGAATGACATCATGAATTTAGCAGATCACTTGGAAGACCAGATAGATGTTACTTTAACCCACTTAGATTAGATTGACAGAAAGGTGAATGACCAGACCAAAAATATATCTAAGCCAGGCATTTACACTGTTCCACCACAAAACTACAGTATCTGTCCCTTGTTTTGAACAGTTTCTTTTCCAGCCCAGACCTTTCTGCTGCTATGCGGGTATGCTATAGCTCTCTATCTTGAATCTCCTCTGAAGTTGGAAAGCGATATTATTTTATTGAGTCTCTTAAAGCCTGCGTAAGCCTGCTTTGATCTTGCTCCTTCATATGAGTTTTTTATTGCATCTGTCAGCATCATCAAAGTAGAGCACAATAGAGCTGCAGGCTCATCATCCGCTTATTTACCATTTGTTCATTTTATCTTTCCCTTTATTTTATCGCTCCTTGTGTCAACTCCTTAAACACAATTTGGGGTTTGAGCCTCGAACAACAAACCAGACCTGACATTTACTAGACCATGTGCATTCTATCTGCTTTGGCTTTAGATAGATGCAAGTATGGGGTTTGTAGACTAAATAGAAGAATGATATAAAATTCCTACTCAATTAATTTTGGAGAGAAACTGAAATGAATTAGACAACTATGGAATTTAAATGATTTGGTTGTGGGACTGATAGCACTAATACAGGAATGTTTAGATACAGTGTACATTAGAAGCTTAATCTACCACTGAACAGCTGTTTGGTTTTTATGTTCAACAATTTAAATGCATATCATCCAAACATGGATGGTCAAAGGTATCCTGAAATCGCTAAAGGAAGATTGAAGACAGGGTGACAGCAGTTGCTTTTTAAATTTCACCTTGAATATATGCTGTAGCCATTCAGTTAAATACACTCTTGGGTCATCCATTAACACTTGCACAAACAAACAGGAACACACACACAGTTTAAACAGAGTTGATGAGTGAAAGAGCAAGACAGCAAAAAATGACTAGTTAATAAGTTAGTCCATCTGGAGGTGCTTGTGGAACATTGCTTGTCCTTGATAGTAAATTTGCTATTTACAAGAAGAATGATGCACTTCTATTAGTATGAGCAATGTTCAGTAATTATGCAAATACACAACTTAACCATATGTCCAAGTCGAAACATTGCCACCTGTAGCACATGCTACAGCTGTCTCTTCCTCCTATTACTGACCTTAATGTGTATATATCACTGAATGCAAATAATATATGAGGACTAGCAGCTTCTATGTTTGTCACTATAACACATTACCTTGTACTTGCCCTTTATTTCTCTGCTGGGCGTATCTGATGACCCGAGTCTCAAGGTCTATTTCTCTGACATTGTCTGGACAGTGCCTTGATCACTGTGATCCTTCAAGATCAAAACTTGACCCCAAAACAAGGTTGGATTCTTATTCAGTGAAACTGTCATGAAACATAAACAGTGCCATCAATACCAGAACTAACTACAATTATGTTCCATATATTTTCTTTTTTTGTATCCAAAATTAAACAAAGCATTAATACTTAGTACTGAGTATTATTAGGTAGTGGTAGCTCAGTGGTAAAGGTACTGGGTTACTGATCAGAAGGTCAGGGGTTCATGCCCCGGTATCGCCAAGATGCCACTCTTGGGCCCATGAGCAAGGCCCTTAAACCTCTGTGCTCCAGGGGCACCGTATCATGGTCGACCTTGTGCTCTGACCCTAGTTTGGGAACAAGCTGGGATATGTGAAGAACAAATTTCACTGTGCTCTAATGTATATGTGAGAAATAAAGGCTATTCTAAGTGTGCTTTTCATTGGGAATAAAGGATTTGAGTAAACATTAACAGTTTTTGCATTAATGCAACCTAAATACACATCTACTCACACAACCACACATATACACACACACACACACACACACACACACACACACTTACTATACTCCAAATCTCAGTCTCATATTTGTAATGTGGATCGGATTTAAAGCAACTGTGTATATAATGCATATGAGGAGCATGTTCAAGATTTGCCCAGTGAATTTGATTTACTGAGCCAACATTCAACCTTCCAGCATTTTAAGTTTTATCTTCCTCCTACACTATAGTAATCCTTCTTTCTGTTAACCTGAGTCTGATTAGCTATTCAGGTAATTAAACAGGCATCCTGTTCTGTGCATTAAATTCATACACAGTATGTCCTTTAGGACTGCCTCTATATGACACAGCTTAGTGTCAGTAAAAGTAGTGTAGGAAACCTCAGGACACAAGCTTGTACCTTTGCATTTATTCATTTTTTCAATGTGAGTCCTTTATCCAAAACATTTTACGAGTAAGGTGCATACCATACAAGCATTTCTTTGCTGAAGGAAAATGGCAAGCAAGTAGTGTTTTCCTCTAGGGAGAAGAGGGCCATCATCTCACAGCCTATTAAAGAAGCGATTTCTTTTCTTCGCACTGTAAAATAAACAGCATATACACTTTTAATATCTATGCATACTTTGTATGTTTTCTGCAAAATAATGTTTTTTGTTTTTTTTTTTAAATGCCTTAGTTATTTTGTGGAAAAGGTGTTCTGGTAGCATGGTATAGACAGGACAAAAACTCCCTCAACTGTTGAGCAGTGAAGATGACATCACTGTATAGCTCCATAGCAACTGGAAATAAAAGTCCTTATTTCTGATGTTTCAAAGTGCAATCAAATAATTTGATGCCATTATATGGTGGCTGCATTCATGCATTACGAGTAGTGATGAATAATATTAAACATTTCAACCTTTTACTCATTTTAGGTAACAGGCCAGACTATTTTTATTTTACTCACGCTGTGGGCCAGAACAAAAGAAAATCAGTTTAGTAGACCAATAATAACATGAACAACTCATGAACCACATTGCTCATTAAACTATACTTTTTGGAAAGGTATATTCTAAATGGCCAGGTGAATCCACACATAAACAGACTGCAATTTGTTACTGCAAACTATTGTTACAGATTGTGATTTCACCCTATACTCTTGGGCAAAAAAAGGGCCAATCACCAAATAGCAAAATATGGGAACACTTTAAGATAAGGAGAGAATACATTATTCCTCAGGGGCTAGTGTCTGAATCAATGGTTAGCTCTTTATTAACTAATTGTGAATTAACGCATGGACCTATCAGGAATCGGTTTCAATAACAGCCTTAACTACATTTTAATACTTGTGTTAGATAACGCATTAATTAACACCTACAGTCACAGCAAATGTATTCAAATATAGTTGAAATGGTATCCATGCCTACTAAATTACCTTGCTCTAAATAAAACATTCATAATTTATTTACTTTTGATGTAACATCTTCAGCTTTCATGCTGGTTTACTGCTGGTCCTGACTTACATTGGTATCTTTTTTGATTACTGTTTATTTTTTAGCAGGAGATATGCAAATAAATAAAAGTGCGATGTGTGACCGAGAGATGTGTTTTTGAGCACTGACATTTGCAAATATACTGTAGCTTATGCCAACATGGATTATTAAACTTCTTAATTAATTTCTGTGCACTGTTTCTCCTTAGCAACTTGTAAAAAAAATTGCAATACATTACCCTAAATTATCAATCCACTTTTTGAAACATTTCAGTACTTTTTCCCTTCAAACTTCCACTCTGGCTCCATTTCATACAAGTAAAGGCCAAGGACACATCATTACATGAGCTGGGGACTATATATTGTTCTGCATGTGTAGGGTTGATAGTAGATAGATAATGTGCAGCTGCAAGTCATGAAATAAAGAGGCATCAACTGAACATAAGCTGATGTTACTAAAGCAGTAATTGATAAGTTAATAATGTTACATTAAAAAGTGTCATCTGTGGTATTGCATTAAATGTCATTAATAATAAAGTCACTAGGTTAAGTTTAGTTCCTGATTAGTCCATGCATTTATTGACCATTAGTTAATGATAAACTTTGAATGAGCTTTTAATGGTCATAAAAATTAGCAAGATTTACATATGCACTTTTGTGACTGCCTGTTTTTAATCATTTGCTTATTTATTTACTTTTGCTGCAGTGAAATCTTTGGGGAAACGCTAGAAATTTACAGTTTTATAGTTCTTTCACAATCATAGGGAAATTAAGGTGAAATGTCTAATATCTATGTTCCCATCAAAAATGAGCAAAAAAGAAATCTAGGAATATATTCTGCATATGGTTTAGATGAAAAGGTTTACCAATTGTTTATTCATGCATGCAATCCTGCAATAATTATTGGATATAAAAATCATACAGCTACAAGTGTTTCAGTTAATATTCATGTCAAACCTACATTTTTGTAAGTCGATCTGGTTAAAGGCATCCATAAATCCAAAATAAATTTTTAAGTGTTTGTGCCAGACAAGTTGGTTTTGATATTTGCTAATCTGCTAAACCCTTACAATTTGTATCATTTACACAGTATTTAATGGTACGAAAAATAATGCAATTTTTTTTTACAAATCCTGATATAAAAAAAAGTTTAATAATACAAGCTTGTTTGAGAGAACACCTTCCAGTGCAGCAAAAAAGCCTCCCCATACTTTGGGGTATTGTATTAGATCAGGAAATGCTGAAAAGTTTATTTTCCTTCAAACCACTGGACTACAGCTGGAAGCAAGGAACACACACTTAAATATGAAACATACACTGTCTCTATTTACAGACAAATGATCACTTAGGGCTCATTTCATTAGGTGTGCCATTGAGGGGGTAAGAAAAACAGCACCCAAGTAGCCCCCGGACAGTCCATTCTCTGTAACTGTAGTGTGAAGGGAGTTTTACAAAGGTGTAATATTTTCCTGAAAGCACTGGCATGCTTGGTTTGTAATATTTTCTTCGTGGTCGGTATGGCCTCTGGTCTGACAGCTCAAATAAAGATGGAGTCGCTTCAACTTATTTCTGCTGTGCCAGGCAAAAACTACTTGCCTCAGCGTCACAAACTCACGCACAGGCCGGGTAGAATGCTTCAGCAGCCCAGTTGACCTTGTGATCGGCCAGCGGCGTTCTCCCTCTGTCATCTTAGGTCAGTCCATCACTGAGCCTGTTTAAAAGATTAAAGAACTATTAAAGTTTCAGTGGAAATCAGGCTCCAGGCCGTCAGTAGTGTGATGTGAGCTAGTTCCGCAAGGACAGCAGGCAGAGAAATGGAGTCCTACAGAAGGACTTAGGTGCTCGCCAGGGATCTTGATGGGAATAAATGCAGGAGGCATGGAGGATCCTGCATTCTGTAGGAAATGTGCTACAGGGATGTATGATGGATTGTTTTCTTTTGCAAAAAGTTTCTGACGAATGTCCTTCAGAAGCCTCGAAGGTGAGGATCTAAGAAAAGAGTGCTTGCAGAAATGGCCTGTTAGGTGGGAGATCTGCCCCACTTACAGCCTGTTTGTGTGCACACAGGACGAATCTCTGTCCCACTTGCAATTAGACTCCCTACAGCCAAGAGCACAGAATACAGGTTAGGCTTAGAGTAAAGGTGTTCATCAAGGCTCCGATCCCATAGGACCAAACGAAAAAATATTTTCTAAGAAATTTAGAGCAACGAGAAATGGCCCAATTTGAAGTGTTTGTTAAGACGTTTATTCCAGATGAACAAAATATTTAACATATACATTGTTAAACAATCTCTCTTGCTACAATCATTCTTTTGTCATTTTCACATTTTTGAATGAATTAGAAATACTTGTGTTTTCTGTTTTACATGTAAACAAGATAAAACTGAATTTTGGCAGCAATTTATTTCTCCTTGCATTATTAAAATCACTCTAAACGGGTTGCTAGTAGGCATTCCAATCTTTATCTTATTAAATATATGGCCACACAAATGATATACAAAACTATGCAATCCTCATGACCACAAATAAGATGTTTTCCAGCTAACAACACAGCACTAGCTGCAGTTTATAATCTGTATTTTCAATGACAAAGACACAGTGGGGTGTGAGTGTGTTCTTTTCGTCTTATCTTTTCAAAGAAAAAGCTCAAAACATATTGCTGTGCAAACTGGTCACAAAATCTTTTTCAGATCTTTAGTAAGTTAGTCACATACTAACCTGGTGTATTTAATAAACAGTGTTTGCATGGAAACACAAAGCAATCTATGACAAAATATTATCAGTACCTTCCTCCTGTTTTACTAAAATTTATAAAGATAATTACACACTGGCTAACATTTAGCTAGCACTACAGTTTCATTTAGCTAGCACTACAGTTTCATTAAGCTAGCACTACAGTTTCATTTAGCTAGCACTACAGTTTCATTTAGCTAGTATTCCAGCCATTTTAGCTTATTTTAACTATTTTGCAGCTACCTAAACATGTATACTGTGACAATGTATTTTATATATAATATATGGTAAAGGTTTAGGAGAGTGTGATATTTTTGTTCACCACTTTTCTTCTTAATTGATCTCCTTGTCTTATCCACCTAAAGAAATGCAGCAATGGTAGTATAAAAGGATGAAACCCTTTTATGCCACTTGGTTTTAACTAAGATAACTGTAAGCTGTGAATGTGTGTGTGTGTGTGTGTGTGTGTGTGTGTGTGTGTGTGGTGCTATGCAATATACATGTATTCCGTTCCTAAAGCCATCTGTGCCATTAAGATGAAAATCCTTTAACAATATCAACTTGAATGTAACCAGCTAGATCACTGTAAAAGTAAACTAAACCTTTCAATAAAAAAAGAAATTCAGAAACAAAAAGCAATAATCAAAGCTCAAAATAACTGTTATTTGCAATATTTTCAGATAACAAAGATCCATATGATAACAAGCTATAATAGTTAAATAAATGTATACTGTTTGCTACTAGCTTCTATAGATATCATCGCACAAGCTGTTTTGTCCAATAAGAAGTTTTGAAATAAATTAGCAAAAAGCTCAATATTGCAGCTGGATATTAAATATTTTAATGCACTAAGACTTTTTTTTTTATTTTTTTAAGATTGATTTTTACATTCCTTCCTGGTTAGAAATTATGAGCCCTCTGATCAGCCATAGAGATAGAGAAATCTCTCTTCTTCGATAGAGAAAACCTCTTCTTACTGATTTTAGCTGACATGGGCTGATATGGGTGCAATCACTGTCTTCATATGCAGTAGATGTCATACTCTATATAGACAAAATTACTGGGACACCTGAATTTCCCAGCCATATGTGGTTCTCTCTCAAAAGTATGCCAAAATTGAATGTTGACTGCTCACCAGGCCTCCTCACCCTACATCAGTACCTCACTTTAATTTATGCCCTTGTGGCTTAATGATCTCCACAAGCACACTACAAAATCTAGAAAAACACCTTCACAAAAGAGTAAAAGTTATTATAAGAGCAAATGGAGACTAAATGTGGAATGGGATGTGCAAAAAGAACAATTCAATTTTATAGTCAGGTGTCCATATGGTGTCTCAAGTGCTGTCTCACTCTTCACATACACATACACACACACACACACACACACACACACACACACACACACACACACACACATACACACACACACAAACACACACACACAC
>MU596817.1:1654910-1712975 GCA_024362625.1 Silurus asotus
CACACACACACACACACACACACACACACACACACACACACTCCTTGTGAGGACCATCCAATTTTTTGTTTTATATCCACAAGTTTGGATGCATTACAGCAAAAAATCTTTTTTCTAAAACATTTAAAAAGATCGTCTGTTTGACACACTTGGCAGTACAAACTTTCTCATGGATGCTTGCATGAATGAAAAAATATTTGAAAACCCAAAATGTAATTAAAAGGGAAAATGATTTCTAAATGAAAATGATCTGGCATCTTGATCCCTAGCATCTTATTTTATCTCTATTACGTCTATATTCTCCAAACACTACAGAATGATCAATAGGGAAAAAGCTTAATTGCTGCCAACCTTCATCACAACACATTACAATAGCCATCTTCTTTTTTTTCTCTCTCTTCATTTCTGTGAGAGAAGATATCTATTGAGAGAGAGAGAGAAAGTGAGAGAAGAAGAGAGACAAGGAGACAGAAAGAGATATGAAATGTAATAAGAATACCGTATGGTGCATCAACAATAGGCTGCTCTGCTCTGCGCTCCAGCCTAATTACAGTGTGTGCGTTAGAGCCTCAGTACAGGTCAAAACCGAGTTGCAGGACAGGGTAGAAATCCCTTTAAACCCTGAGACAACACTGTACTCTTTAGTAGCTCAAAACAAACTGACCTTGTTTTATTTTTCACTATGGTTATCAAGACACGAATAATTCTCCTTCTTCCCCTTAAATGGCCAAAAAAAAAATTCACTTAAAGGATATGCAAATTTAAAGGTCAATTAATTACATTAGATTAGAAGATTGATTTTAAATAACTGCATGTCTTAAAGAAATTTGATGGTACCAGAATACACATGTAAGAGAAATATTACATTTTGGCAGGTCAATCAATGAAGAAAAATGTTTTTAACAAACAAATCAATAAATAAGTAGAGCATTTCAGCTTTTACTTCAAAAACTAAACGATTTTGCATCATATGCATATCTTTTTGAGTATCCTTTTGCCATTTTAATGTGAATGTGTGTGTGTGTGTGTGTGTGTGTGTGTGTGTGTGTGTGTGTGTGTGTGTGTGTGTGTGTGTGTGTGGTATCCAAGCAGCATAAATAACTGAAATTACGTACTAAGCAAACTACTGGCTCTTCCTGTCTTCCTTTTGCTGATGTATGACTGCACCCACCTATCTTTGGCTAACAGGCAGGTCGAGTGCAGGCTGTTGTTTGGTTTTCCTCTATATGTTATTCTTCAAGCCTGGATAATGACATTGGAGCTGGTACTGATTACAGGGTCCTACTCAAGCTATGCACATTTCCTGATAGCCTAAAATTGAAAGAGCATTTCTTTCTATTTGGTTTTGCAGTAGCCCTGAATAACCAGACATGCAATTTCCTTTTCTATTGCTTGATCAAATTTTGTCTTCTGTAGTATTTGTTGCATTTTGCTGTATATTTAAAGCATCGCAGTCAACAACACATAATTTTGTGGATTTTTCCCAGGTCCATAGTAATGTTGGTGTTTCGAAATCTTACTAACACCACACCTTTACAGCATTGGTGTTACTGTGTTGTTTTAGGGCACCAACATTACCTGATATTTATTTTAGTCTTTAATTGTCAAAACAATGTGTGATTCAGTTTATGTAATTGATCATTTCAAATTCCTGTTCTTGGTTGAAAAGTAGAATTTTTGTTCGAGTTACTATTGACTTCTTGTCAGCTCTGTCCAATTTGGTGATATGCCTCTTTCTTCATAAAAGATCATAAAAGTCACAGAAGATTAACAGTTTCTGAAATTCTAGCACATGACTGGCTGATTAGTCCAGATGGGAAAAGTTGAAATATACAACATAAATATCAGATTTGTTATTCAGATTTCTTTAATGTGATCTTCCAACAAACAAAAATCAAGAGAAAAATGAAATAAACAATAACTGGGAACATTATTAAAAAAAATCAACAACACAACTGGCATACAACTGGCCTTAATTAAAGTGATTCTGATTAAAACCAGATAAATGTCAGATGTTGTTGTATTATTTGCTTGTTTTAGGGTTGAGTTCTACTAAGAGCCAATGGCCACAAAGAGTTCCCTCAGGAACTCGAGCTGTGCCGGAACGCTTTGGGAATGCGGCTGCGTTGTCCATGCTCTGAATAATGTGTAATCAGTGTGTAATCAGTCAAAATTGGAGGGAGGCTGTCACCGGCAGGGTGACGTCACGAAGTATAAAACGCACATAGAGTGAAACTGGCGCCAGCTTCTGTTTGTTCACGAATCGTTGTGTGTTTGTTCCCTTAAGGGAAGTGGTAAATGTTCAAAAAGCAAGTTATTGTTCCGACTGTGCTCAAAGCACAGCCCATGCGTTGCTTGCTTGGGAGCGGAGCATGCTAGATTGGTTCCCGATGGAGCTGCACGCATTCTGCTCGCAATGGTCTATGCTCTATGCTCTATGCAATCACTCTGCTCACGTTTCTTGCGGTTCACAAAAATACCTCACAAAGGTTATGGAGACAGGCATGCCCCTTTTTCCTGTCTCACCTGCTTGGTCCAGCTTCTGTTCGCATGCGTCAGAAGCACACCCGGAAGCCCGCCTTTCAACTCTTTCTTCCCCCTTCCATGAGCTCTGCCTCTCTTCCGCTCTAGATATAGCTTGGCTAGCCGGTGAGCATAAAGCCACTCCGTCCAGTAAGCTTGATGAGCGCTTTTTGTTCCTGGCTTCACAGCTAGCATGCAATCTCTCCCCCAGTCTCTGTATACTTCGTCAGCGCTGGTGGGGAAAGCTTACACCTCAGCAGGTCAGGCCGCTGGATGTCTGCACACCATGGTGGTGTTACAGGCATACCAAGCCGACCTGCTGCGGGAGCTGAATGTGGGAGACATCTGTGGCTAACCCTGTCTGAGATTTCTGACAGGAACAAAGCCATGCTGCTGTATGCCCCACTCTTGCCCTACGCCTGTTCTGACTCCAAGTTTGCCTTGTCCCATTCTGACCATGATTAGCTGGTGTATGCCCCACTCTTGCCCTCAGGCCTTTTCGGGCGACTCCGTTTAGAGAAAAATAAAATATACAATAACTGGGAACATTATTAATTAAAAACCAACAACAGCCTGATTGCACAAGTCTGCACAATCTTTTGTAATATCTTAATTAAAGTGATTCTGCCAAAGGGTCCCGACGCAGCGCCTCGTTCCCTTAGGGAACTAGGGTTACATACGTTACCTGGAGACGTTACCACAGAAACTGTAAGACTTCACTGTTAATAGGTATCAATCAGGAGAGGTATATAAAATATCACTGTATTAAACATTTAAAAATATATAATATTTGAAAAGTTTTTGGTGAGGGAGTTAGGGAAGTATTTTGTCTTTCTTTTGTGTTTGTTTGTAGTAATTTAGTTTTTGTAAAAATATTGTTTTTTTGTTTATTATTTTGGCCTTGGTCCACACTGGAGTTTATCCCTTTGCTGGATTATACATTTTACAATACAACTCCAGTTTTGTGTTTCTATTCTTTATCACTCATATACCAAATATAATACCATCCAACTAATATCGACTATCCACCCATACCATTAATCATGCTGTGTGCCACAACCCAAGACTGGAACGTAACACTTGCAATGTGTCCGTGGTGCCACATTTTCTTTACTTATTGATGATGGTTTTGACAGTGTTTCATGGTACATTCAGTGCTTTCGATATTTTATATACCTCTCCTGATTGATACCTATTAAAGTGAAGTCTTACAGTTTCTGTGGTAACGTCTCCAGGTAACGTATGTAACCCTAGTTCCCTAAGGGAACGAGGCGCTGCGTCGGGACCCTTTGGCAGAATCACTTTAATTAAGATATTACAAAAGAGTGTGCAGAGTTGTGCAATCAGGCTGTTGTTGGTTTTTAATTAATAATGTTCCCAGTTATTGTATATTTCATTTTTCTCTAAACGGAGTCGCCCGAAAAGGCCTGAGGACAAGAGTGGGGCATACACCAGCTAATCATGGTCAGAATGGGACAAGGCAAACTTGGAGTCAGAACAGGCGTAGGTCAGTAACAGGAAATCACAAAACATGGAACAGAATAAAAATTATCAAAACAAGCATCGGCTAAGCGAGCTCCTAATCCCTGCTTCCGACTTAACTTTATAGGTCGCCTCCTGCTGACTTCATCTAAAGGGTGACTGGTAAAGTCCCCCCCACCAATAAGTGTGAACCTACCACATTGGTTCACATCATCCAAAAGAAACAACAAAATTATTTTTAGCAATGTGAATGTGTGTCAGCAACAATATTGATTGCAGCTTTCTTATGTGTGATGACCAAATTAAAACCTTTCACAATCAGGGCCCAACGCATCAACACCAGTCTCACTGTTGGGGTGCATGGTTATCCTCTTGGATATGCACCCCACCAGTCCCACTGTAACTAGCATCTACCTGTAGCTTGAAGGGTTTGTTACACATTGAGGAGCAGCAAAAACTGGAGAGCTGGTGAGTAGAAGTTTCACAGCATCAAAGGCAGCCTGGCACTCTGGGGACAACTTAAATAAGGCACTCTTATTCAAAGGTTTGTGAGGGGTATCACAACGTCCAAAAAGTTCCTACAAAAACAGAGATAATATCCAGCCATCCCCAAGAAACGACGACGGGCTTGTCTCAACTGGGGAATAGTAAAGGTATAACTTTCTTGCATCTTAGCATTTGAAGGCTTTACTAGTGAGGTATGAGACAACCCCTTTGCCAAACTCACATTTGTCCAGGTTTAATACTAAGGATAAGTTAGAAAAGCTCTAGGATTGGGGCGCACACAATGTTCAAAGCGAGCATCGGCTAAGCAAGCTCCTGATCCCAGCTTCCGACTCAGCTTTATAGGTCACCTCCTGCTGACGTCATAAAAAGGGAAGTGGGCATGGCTGTAGTACTGGAGTGCAGGGAAGACCTGGAATGGAGTCTTGGGATGGCTTCTGCACACAAACCAAACACAGCATACAAATACAATACAACCTGCAAAATACTACGGGTTATAACACAAGGATCAAAGTTGATTAGAGGACAAGGAGAAAAATTATCAAGGAGGCTACCAAGAGGCTAACAGAAGGAACTACAGGTATTTCTGGCAGGTACTGGTCACTCCTTGTCTGTTTTCCTGTATTCTGCACAAGTCTGTAAGAATAATATGCAAGCAAAAACTTTTGTTTGGCACAAAGCCAATATAGAGCATCTTCCAAGGTGCACTATACTGACAGTGAAGCATGGTGGGGGTAGCATTATGCTTTGGGGCAACTTATCTTCAGCTTGGCCTGAGCCATTTGTTAAGGAAGATGGGAAAATAAAAATCTTATGTCATCTGTCAAAATATGTGAAAATGAACAGGAATTTCACATTTCAGCATAATAATGACCCAAAGCACACATCAAAAATATCAAAGACAAGGCTTTTTAAAAGGATAATAAAAGTCCTGGAATAGCTGAGCCCGACCTCAATCCATTAAAAACCTATGGAATTACCTAGGAAAGGCCATACACAGGAGATCCTGTTGAACTTTTTTGTTTTAAAGAAGATAAAATTCCATATAATGTGTGATAAAATTTCAGTCTAGATTAGATGTCGGCTGATATGGGTTTTTTCCCATGTCGATCTTTAGAATTCAGCGCAGCCGATGGCCGATTTTATGTAAATTATTTTTGCTGAATATGTTTGGCTGACCCCCTTTCCCCCTTCAGCTCATAAAATCAAACAATTAATTAATAGGACATGAAACAGAAAATTAATTAAACATTTAATAAACAACAGAAGTCTCTACAATCATTGCATTTGTTACCTGGTTTTGTTACTGTACCTACTACTAGTGTAGCCTTCACTACATCTGGTTGAAGGTTTGCTAACAATACAGTTCTAAAAATGTACTCTTATTCTCCCTCCAAATGTAGCATCATATTTAACCAAGGGTAGATAAAGAACAAAGGATAAGAACTTAAAGCCTGGGACTCATGGAACCGAAGGTTGGCCATTGGGCAATGTCGGGTTGTTTTGGAGCATCAATCGGCTTTATCTTTTTCCCTGTGTTCTGCACCATTGACAACTCCATTGGTGGTAGTCTATTTGGTGTGGTCTTTTGCAAATTTTTTTTGCCCTGACACAGGTGACACGAAGTGATGCCACAGTTGGCTTTACTGCTAGTTCTTAATAGTTGGTTTGGTTTGTCCCTACCTTATGTCTGTTTTCTTGGGACATTACCAGGTAGTTCAAAAAGGTCTCTTCAAAAAGGTAGCAGGCAGAGGGGAACATCACAGGGTTATGCTGGTGAAATGGCAATCTGCTTGCCACAAAAATCAGTGTTATGTGTTTCATAGGAAGCTTATCTGCTTGCAGATATATGCCTAAATTGCAGCACAATCAGCTTATTGTGCCAGTTAATTAAGAAAATGCAAAAAATCACTGATCGGTCAACCTCTAGTCTAGATGTGTGTAGTTAATAAAGACTTTTTCACAAAGACTTAATGTCATAATAAAGCCAATCAGTGCTTCCACACAGTATTAGTTGGGATGGGTGTTCATACCTATGCCACCAAGCTGTGGTTATTCCCAATAATTAAATCATTATTTTTCCCTGCATTACATTTTTTTTTATTATTGCATTAAAGGTGTATCAAGGATGTCCAAAGCTATTTTGTGTAATCATATTGTTATCTAGTACTGCATTAATCCTCCTGGGCATATAATTCACAAGAGCTGCACAGGTTGCTGCTGAGATCTTCTTTCACTCCGCTATAATGACATCATGGAGCTGCTGGATATAAGACACATTATGCTTCTCCACCTTCCGTTTGAGGAAGCCCCACATGTGCTTAATAGTGTTCAGGTCTGGAGACATACAGTACTTGGCTACTCCATCACCTTCAGCTTCAGTGTTTAGGGTTGTTATTATTTTGGAAAATTGTGGTTTGCCCTAGATTCTGTAGACTGTAGGCAAGACACAATTTTCTTGGTACTCCTCACCAGGGTGGCAACACATATGCTGGGCACCAAACAAGTTTATTTTAGTCTCATCAGAACACAGGACATGGTTCCAAGAATTCATGCTCTTGGACAGGTTGTCTTCAGCAAACTGTTTACAGGCTTTCTTGTAAACCAGCTTCAGAAGAGGCTTCCATCTGGGACGACGGCCATGCAAAACAACTTGCAGTATGCGGTGTATGGTCCGAGTACTGACAAGCGGACCTTCCTCTTCTGCAACCCCTAAAGCAATGCTGCCAGCACTCATGCCTTTGTTTTTTTTGTTTTTTGTTTTTTTCTGCACCTGACATACAGCATGAGGACTCAACTTTTCTTTGACTGACCCTTGCGACCTCTATATGATCCTGGCCACTGTGCTGTAACTCAGTTTTAGGGTGTTACCGATCTTATAGCCACCCCATCTCTGTGGATAGCAAAAATATTCAAATCCCCAATAAGTTCTTTCATTCTCACAGCAGCAAATTTTAATTGCTCTAATACAAAAAAAATGTGTATGGTCCTGTTAAAAACATGAACACGATGAATAGGACATGTGACTTTGCATGGTTAAACGACATACAGCTGTTATCACTTAGGGTGTACTCACTTTTGTTGCCAGCTGTTTTGACCGTAATGGCTGTATGTTGAGTTCTTTTCAGAGAACAGTAAATTGTAAATCTACACTGTTATAGCTGCACATTGAGTACTCTAAAATAAGTTTAAAAAGTTTAATTTCTATAAAGTATTGTCCATTAAGAAGATCTACTAAAATGATGGCTGAATTGTGAGGGGTGAACTCACTTTTGTGAGATACCATAGTGGGGCAAATAAGTATTTGATACACTGCCGATTTTTCAAGTTTCCCCACTACAAAGAATAGAGAGATCTGTAATTTCCATCGTAGGTACAACTCAACTGTGAGAGACAGAATCTAAAAAACAAAAAATCCACAAAATCACATTGTATGATTTTTAAATAATTATTTTTCATTTTATTGCATGAAATAAGTATTTGATCACCTACCAACCAGCAAGAATTCGGTCTCTAACAGACCTGTTAGTTTGTTTTTAAGAAGTCCTCCTATCCTTTACTTATTACCTGTATTAATTGCACCTGTTTGAACTAGTTACCTGTATAAAAGACACCTGTTTACACACTCAATCAATCAGTCAATCAATCAGACTCCAAACTCTCCACTGGGGGCAAGACCAAATAGCTGTCCAAGGACAATAGGGTCAAAATTGTAGACCTGCACAAGGCTGGTATGGGCTTCATGACAATAGGCAAACAGCTTGGTGAGAAGGCGTGTTGGTGTAATTATTAGAAAATGGAAGAAATTCAAGGTAACTGTCAATCTTATTTAGACTGGAGATTCATGCAAGATCTTGCCTTGTGGAGTATCAATGATCATGAGAAAGGCGAGAGATCAGCCAAAAACTGCATGGGAGGACCTGGTCAATGACCTGAAGAGAGCTGGGAACACAGCCTTAACGGTTACCATTAGTAACACCATCATAGATTAAAATCCTGCAGCACATGCAAGGTCCCCCGTGCTCAAGCTAGCACATGTCCAGGCCTGTCTGAAGTTTGCCAAAGACCATCTGAATGATCAAGAGGAGGCATGGGAGAAGGTCATGTGTTAAGATTAGACCACAATATATATTTTTGGTATAAACTCCACTTGCCATGTTTAGAGGAAGAAGAAAGATGAGTACTAAAACGGCTAAAACAAACTTGGGTTCTGCAGCAGGACAATGATCCAAAACACACCAGCAAGTCCACCTCTGAATGGCTGAAGGAAAAACAAAATAAAGACTTCCGAGTGGCCTAGTCAACGTCCTGACCTGAATCCTATTGAGATGCTTTGGCATGACCTTAAAAAGGCAGTTTTCATGCTCAAAAGCCCTCCAATGTGGCTAAATTACAACAATTCTGCATAGACGAGTGAACCAAAATTCCTCCACAGCACTGTAACAGATTCATTGCAAGTTATCGCAAACGCTTGATTGCAGTTGTTGCTACTAAGGGTGGCCAAACCAGTTATTAGGTTACAAAGCTTCACACAGGGCCATGTAGTTTTGGATTTTGTTTTGTCCCTTAATAATAAAAACCTACATTTAAAAACCGAATGTTGTGTTAACTTGTGTTATTTTTTACTATTATTCAAATTAGTTCGATGATCTAAAACATTAAACTGTGACTAACATGCAAAAAAATAAGAACTCAGGAGAAGAAAAAGGCTTAAGAATACATACCATTAGCCACCAACCAGGAAGTGGCTATTGGCTTATGCTAGTGCTATCGATTCATTTGCGTTTGTTTTATGAATAATTTTAAGAATTTCTCTTAACAAAAGAAAATCCTGAAATTCCTGAAATTGCGGGATTGTGGGATGAATGATTGAAGGATGGAAAGACATCAGCTTAAGTATACTGAAATAAGCAAACCAGTTATGTAGAACATATATTTGGAAAATTTAATTTAATTTAATTTAATTTAAAACACACACACACACACACACACACATATATATATATATATGGGTCTAACAAATGTAAACTTAAATTACATTTTTTTTTTTTTTATTTAATAGTATTTAATCAATTTAATTTGTGCCAATTTAATTGATTATTTAATCAATATAATACAAATATGTATTGCATTAATTTCATTTATTCTCTTTTATTTTTATAAAATATTATTTATTATTATTTATTTATTATTTGCTTTAAAAATGTTGATGGAAAAGTATAGAGAAGGACAAAAGGAGTTGCATTGTGTGTTTGTGAATTTATAGAAAGGGTTAGACAGGGTGCTGAGACAGGAGATGTGGTATTGTATGAGGAAGTCAGGTGTGTCAGAGAAGTATGTGAGGGTGGTACAAGACATGTATGAGGACCATGTGACAGCAGTGAAGTGTGCCGATCCTTGATGCAGTCCAACCTTCATCTTGAACCAGTCTGTCATTCCTACTGCACACTTCACTGCTGTCACACTGTCCTCATACATGTCCTGCACCACCCTCACATACTTCTCTGAAACACCAGACTTCCTTATACAATACCACAGCTCTTCTTTTGACACCCAAATCCCAAATTGTATGCTTTCTCCAAATCCACAAACACACAATACAACTCCTTCTGACCTTTTCTATACGCCTTCATGAAAATTCTCAAAGCAAATGAGTGACCAAGCATCCTTAGTGCTCATCCTTGGCATGAAACCATACTGTTGCTCACAGATGGTCACCTCTTTTCTCAGCCTGGTTTCCACTACGCTTTCCCATAACTTCATGGTGTGACTGATCAGCTTCATTTCCCTGTAGTTACTGCAGGTCTGCACATCTCCCTTATTTTAAAAAAATTGTACATTTCCTTTCCATTCCTCAGGCATCCTCTCACCTTCCAGAATCTTATTAAACAATCTAGTTAAAAAATCCACTGCCATCTCTCCTAAACATCTCCATGCTTCTACTGGTATATCCTATGAACTTCCTGCTTCACCAACTCCACATCATCCAACCTTTTCTCTCTTTCACCTTTCCTCATTCATCAGCTGTTCAAAATACTCCCTCCATCTTCTTAACACACTCTCCTCATTAGACAACCCACTTCACTCTGCATCTTTTAATGCTTTAATTTGTAGCTCATCCTTCCCAGCTCGGTCACTCTGCCTCCCCATTTGGTATAAATCCTTTTCTTCTTCCTTTGTGTCCAACTTCTCATAGAGCTCCTCATATGCCTTTTCCTTCGCTTTTGCCACATCCCTTTTCACCTGCTGTCGCATCTTCTTGTACGCCTGCCTACTTTTCTCATCTCTCTGTCAATCCCAATTCTGTTTTATCAACCACTTCCTTATTACACCACGTCGCTTTGTCTTCCTTTCAATTTACAGATAGCATGCCAAGTACATTCCTAGATGATTCCCTTATCACTTCTACAGTAGTTCCCCAATCATCCAGCACCTCTTCACCACCACGAGCCCCTGTCTGACCTCTTCCCTGGATCTCATACTACAGTCTTCCTTTTTTAGTTTTCACCATCTTATTCTTTTTTCCGTCTTTACTTTCCTTTTCATCTTCTTCACTTCCAATGCCATTCTACAGATCACCATCCAAAGCTGTATAGCTGCACTGTCCCCTGGCAACACCTTACAGTCTTCAATTCACTTTAGGCTGCATCCTCTGCTTAAAATGTAGTCCACCCGTTTGAACCTTCCTCCACTCTTATATGTCACCCTATGCTCCTCATTCTTCATAAAATAAGTATTTAACACCGCCATTTCCATTCTTTTAGAAAAATCTTCCATCATCTGTCCTTTCACATTCCTCTCCTTAAGGCCATACCTGCCCATCACCTCCTCATCACCTCTGTTCTCTTCACCAACATGCTTATTAAAGTCTGCTCCAATCAACAATCTTTCTTTCCTAGATACACCTTCTTCCACTTCATCTTATTCACTTCAGAATTTTCCCTTCTCCCCATCTTATGGCCATCTTGTGGAACATAGGCACTGATGATATTTATCATCACCTTTCCAGCTTCAGGTTCATCATACTGTCAGAAACACTCTTTACCTCCACTACACTCTAACTGTACTCTTCCTTCAGAATCACCCCTACACCATTTATTTCCCTCCACACCATGGTAGAACAGTTTAAACCCCCCCCGTAATGTTCCTGGCCTTACTCCCTTTTCACTTGGTCTCCTACAACATATCCAGCGTTCTCTGCTCATATCAGCTACCTCGCTCCCTTTACCAGCCATACCCACATAGCAATTTTTCTCTGGCCCAGCTCCGGCCCACAAAACCAGGTTTTGCTTGGCCCACATACCGCAATGAATTAAGGTACTAGTGTGGACCAGGTCTGGATTTCAGACAAATCTCAGCCAAGTTAAATACCCATAACTGGTCCTGAATTGGGCCAGGTCAAAATATGACATTGGAACCAAAATACAACCATAAGTAAACCATATCAACAGCAGAAAGCCCTAAACTTAGCCACACCTAGTGTGGACCAGGTATGGATTTCAGACAAATCTCAGCCAAGTTAAATACCCATAACTGGTCCTGAATTGGGCCAGGTCAAAATATGACATTGGAACCAAAATACAACCATAAGTAAACCATATCAACAGCAGAAAGCCCTAAACTTAGCCACACCTAAACATAATCCAGAGGTTAACTAAACCTGGCAGCCAAAATTTGGGCCATAAAAGGGCCATGACAGAGCCATAGCTGGCCCTATTGTAGTCCTAAACACTGGACCAGATAGGTTCCACATGTCAGCCTTAATAAAAGCCCCTCCCAATTGAATAGTCACAACAACGACAGTATTCTGAACAAATATTTTATTAAATTTAACATCAAAACATTGAAACCTGACATATACACTTGTACAAACAACTCTATTAATACCACCCGTCAGTTCAGCAATTAAAATGAAACAAGTAGAAGTTCTCCGCTATGTTTTTGTTCATGAAGTTACATGTAACACTTGATCATCCCTTTCTGGTCAGGAACAATATTTACTGTACCTCTAACACTTGAATATCCATGTTTATGGTCATTAACAGGTTTCACACTAGGTATAACACTTGAACGTCCATGTTTCTGGTCAGGAACAAGATTTATTTGAACTATGACGCTTAAATGTCCATGTTTCTGCTCCTTCTGGAAATGCTCCTATCATTGTACTTAAACCTTTTCCATACTGTGTCTTTACTGAAGCCTTTTGTTCTTCCTCCTAAAAAGAAAAATACAGATTATTACAAAGTTTTAATAGACTATAATGAAATACCAGAAAAAGAGAAGCAGACAGGTCCGTTTATTCAGACACGAGCAGGTGTAGTTTTTTTATTTCACCCCCCATTTGCATTAAAGGACACCGATAGCACGTGAATGCATCGATTGATCATTAAGTCCACATGTGACCGTGGCTAAATTTAAGAAGAATATAATATTTGTTTTTTTGATTATGTTTATTTATATATATATATATATGTTCTCACTTACCAACTCTGCTGACTTTCCCGGGTTCAGTGCGAGTGGCTGTTTCCGAGCAACACCGCATCCGCCCACTTTTTCAACAGACACGTCCTGGAGTATTTTCATTCACTTTTCCTCGTTGGAGATTTGTCATAAAGGCAATACGAGACTATGTGTGTGTGTATGTCACAGCTATCTGGGTAAATAAAACTACAATCCCATTAAGCATTGCAAATTATAATTGCGCCTTTTGACCAACTTTGCTCTGATAGGCCAATTTTGCATTTCCAGGTTTTTTAAATCATGATTAGTGCACGCTGGGTAAAAGTTATTCTGGTAAAAAAAAAACCTATTTTTTATTTTATTAAAGTCTACACCTACCCCAACCCTTCACAGTATTATTATTATTATTTTTTTTAGAAATATAAATCTTTATTGTTGCCTGGATTAACTTGAAGGCATTAGACACAGAAAGATGGAAATATCTTTGTGAATTAAAACATTGGGGTTTTACTCAAAGGTATTTCAAAGGGATTTTAAATATAGGTTAAGATTGGCCATACGTATGTGGCCCACATATGTATACTTGTCATCTGGGCCGAATACTACAAATGACATCTAGCCCATGTCTTGTGAGCCGACTTAAAATCGGTACCACCTCTGCCAAACCTGGGCTATGTTTGGCCCACATGCTGTATGCCAGTGCCGGATGAATGCCAGCTGTGCCAGATGAATGCCAAGTCTGGGCCAAATTTGTTTGCTGACTGGGTAGTACCAACATTTAAGTACCAACGCAAACCTCCACTCTCCTTCACTTCTCCTTCCCCTGCTGTCTCTGTAGACGTCTTCCTCCTCTCCTTCTCCTCCTTTGGCCAAAAGTTGCCCAATTTTCACCAGGAATGGCTAACAATACCTGTGGTGGTTGTTGGTGACTCAGGACTCAACCGATCCAGTATAAAATTCTGGTTTGTGATCCCCATATTTGATTTGCCACATTTTATGCTGGATGCCTTTTCTAATGCAACCCTCCTCATTTATCTGGGGTTGGGACCGGCACTAAGAGTGCACTGGCTTATTAATGGCTGGGTTCCAATACATATAAAAATTTGTGTGTTTCTGTCTCTCTCTCTCTCTCTCTCTCTCTCTCTCTCTCTCTCTCTCTCTCTCTCTCTCTCTCTCTCTCTCTCTTGATATGGGGCAATTTAAGACATGTATTTCCTAAAGTGGAAATGATGGCAAGGAGAACATGGCAGATATTAATTTTCTGTCAGTAATTGTCATAATTTGAATGGTGGTGATTTTTTAAGCATGAGCTTTAATGATTGCTGCTTTCGAACACTGCAAGCACTTAAGAAGCTCTCTCCATTTATTTAAAAGACAGACCAAATTAAGCACACATAAGTAACACAGTCATACACACTTTCAAACTTTTTCTTGAATTATCCTTTCAACTCCAAAGTCTAGACTACATTTTTTAGACTACATACATTTGTGGGTTTTTCTTTTACTACGCATCCTCCCTTCTCTGTACTTGACTACACGGATTGACATAAACAAACTGTGCACAGCCATATCACTGGAAAATCACAAACCTTCTTTTAAAAATCTTTTTTGCATAATGTGAACATCTTTATACTGAGCTCATGATCGTAACATAAACCCTGAATCGAGACGCTTCAGCCTGCATCACCATATCTATTGAGGATACAGTTTCTAGTAAGTTCAATTTAAAGAAATTGGCGTTTTAAGATGCAACAATTCCACAATTGCCATAGCTGACAATTGAACATTTAATATGCCACATTTAAAACAAGTTAGATCACTTTTAATAATTGGGTAATTTATAATTTAGACCATTTTTATGTACTTCTCTTTCACTTACACTACACATGTAGAGAGTCTTAACTAAATTTTATGATGAAAATGCTATTTTTGACCTACTGTAAAAAATATATATATATCAAAACTAAATGGTCTTCAGTGAGATAGCAGTCAGGAAATTCAACCTATATCACCCACAGCATAAATGTATAGAGACAGCAGCGTAATGAAGGGTTGCAGTATGGCCCACTCAACACAGAAATGTCAAGATATTTTTTTCTGCTGCAAAATATGACTCCTGGGACTTTCTGTTCAGTCTAGAACCATTGCTCAATTATTATTACCTGGAAAGTTATTTTTAAAATAACGCAAATATATCTGCATCATGGTACAGACCAGTAACTTATATGATTCTTTGATACAGGCAATGAGTTCCATGGACAGAACTAGTGCCTGCAGTAAAGTAATGAGCACTGGTGTGAGGACGCTCAGCATTGTATTGATCAGTGGCCTACGCAGGAACAACTTCAGTAATGATGGATGAAAATGAAATGGTGCCAAACCGCTTTCTGATTACAGTCCTCCCTGCACACAATACAACATGGCTTCCTTTGTGACTGGAAGATAGAGGGAAAATGATTTGTAATGAAGAAGAAAAAGATGAAAATATACAATGTGTTTTCTTCATGACACAGACAGAAAGAATAGAAGAAGGTTTGATGAATAAAAGGTTTCATGTATAAAAAGGAAAATAAAAGCAATAACTTTGGTTACCAGTGCTGAATCTCTGACAAAAACCTAGACTTTAGCTGCACACTAAAAGCATGTTCTCTCTAATGCGCCACCTTTCAAACTACCGCTGTCAAATGTCAGCTCATACATCTTTTTTTCTGATTTTCATAGTGAATTATAGACTAAAGAAAGAATCAATTGAGTCCAAGCACCACTAACTCTGCAATTACTAGCACAGAGTCACTAGAACCGATTAATCTATGGCTAGAAGTATATTAAGATTGATCAAAATTAGACCAAGATTCCTGAGTTGTTTTTCTCCTCTAACAACTTCAGAAATCCTGTCAGAATAATACGTTTCATTGCTAACTATGTTTAACCATGTTTCAACACATTCATTTAAATATACCTTCATGTACATATACATATGTTAACCCCATCTTAAGCTTGATGTATGTATGTATGTATGTATGTGTGTGTATATATATATATATATATATTAAGACTAAATATCTCAAAGTTTTCTTACTATGAGAATGCAATAAACCATTAATAAGATTATTACAACTGTTTAAAGACATATGTAGCTTATTTTTCTATCTTTTTTATCTATTCACATAAAAAAATGCTTTTCTCTTAAAATATATTCCTTAAACATAACTTTATTTTAAAACTATCTGGACATAGAAGAAGACTATTTATTTTTACCTTGAAATGAATAAATCTATCTAGATATAGCTTCTCATTTTTAATATTTGTTTATAATGCACTGCAATGATACATACAACATACTTATGAAGCACTAGATACATTTGATATTTGATTCAATATGATTAAGATGTCATTATTACAGTAAACCAGCGCTTTACTTTTTCCACATTTTATGTTACAGCTTTAATCCACAGTGGATTAAATTAATTATTTTTCCTCATAATTCTCGAAACAATTCCCCATAATGATGATGTAAAAGAGGTTCATTTTAAATCTTTGGAAATGTATTAAAAATAATAAACGAAAAAAAAAAAATCACATGTACATAAGTATTCACAGCCTTTGCACAGTACTTTGTTAAAGCACCTTTGGCACCAGCCTCAAGTCTATTTGAGTATGATGCTACAAGCGTGGCACATCTATTTTTTGCAGTTTCTCCCATTCTTCTTTGGAGACCCTCTCAAGCTCCATCAGGGTTGGTGCACAGCCATATTTAGATCTCTACAGAGATGTTCCATCCGGTTCAAGTTTGGGCTCTGGCTGGGCCACAGAAGGACATTCACAGAGTCATCCTGTAGCCACTTGAATGCAGGAGGCATTCAAACTTTTCCTCAATCCTGACTAGTCCGCCAGTTCCAGTCGCTGAAAAGCAACCCCACAGCATGATGGTTCACCTGTATGGATGGTATTGGCCAGTTGATGAGTGGTCCCTGGTTTCCTTCAGACATGATGATTGGCATTCAGGCCAGAGTTCAAATTCTAGGTGGGCTGTCATGCTAAAGAGTGGTTTCCATCTGGCCACTTTACTATACAGGCCTGATGAGTGGAGAGCTGTAGAGATGGTTGTTCTTCTGGAAGGTTCTCCTCTCTCAACAGAGAAATGCTGAAGCTTTTTCCGATTGCCTCAGTTTGAGCATGCAGCCCACTCTAGGAAGAGTCCTGGTGGTTCCAGTGGTTCCAGGCACTGTGCTCATTGGAACTTTCAATTTCTGTACCCCTCCCCATATCTGTGCCTCAATACAATCCTGTCTTTAAGGTCTTTACACAATTCCTTGGACTTCTTGGCTTGGTGACATGCACTGTTAACTGTGGGACATTATATAAACAGGTGTGCCTTTCCAAATCATGTCCAATCAACTGAATTTGAAACAGTTGGCCTCCAATCAAGTTGTAGAAACATCTCAAGGATGATCAGTGGAAACAGGATGTGCCTGAGCTCAACTGTAAGTGTCATGGCAAAGGCTGTGAATACTTATATACATGTGAATACACATGTACATGTGATTTTTTGTTTTTGTTTTTTAAATTTTTTAAACATTTGCAAAGATTAAAAAAAAACTTATTTTCCATTTTGATTAAGTGGAATTGTTTGAAGAATTTTGAGTTAAATAATACATTTAATCCGTTTTGAAATAAAGCTGTAACATACTGTAACAAAATGTGGAAAAAGTGAAGCTCTGTGAATACTTTCCCGATGCACTTTAAATACATCAAGTCTGCTTTAAAAAAACTAATTTCGAATTGACTGGACAAGCAGATGGTGTAAAATGCTAACTGAATCGTTATATAATGTTTTTGCTATTTCTTAACTTATACAGTTTACCAGTTACAAAAGAATATATTAATTAATATACAACTTTTCAATCAACTATGATCTACACCACAAGTTTTGATTGGAAATTGCGGGTCATATCATCAAGAAATATCAATGTTATTTCATAATTATTGAGTTTCAGTCTCAAAATGACCCACTCTGTAATTAGTTTGAAAAAATAAAACTATTGATTTTGTTGGCCTTTCTAGAATGTGCTTTGTCCCTTTGCCTGCCAAATAAACAGCTAAAAAACTGCTAACGTGTCGTCCTATAAGGTCACCTTCTTTAACCCACCTTTTAAATTCCAGTTTGCCCCTAGGGGGAAACCTAATGCTAATTGAAATGTAAGGAATCAATTTGCCTTCTGGAGATATCAACAAGAGACCCCGGATCATTAATGTTTAAATGGAAATCATTTAAAGTCCTGTCTAAACACACACGCATACACCACTAATTAGTTTGTTACAATTGATTGCTTTAGTGTTTAAATATTCTACTCACAAATAAAAAAGAGAAACACAGCCACTTCCCACTAATTAAATGCCATTTATCAAACTCATTCATTCCCATTTCTCAACATTCTCCTTCCATTAAATAAATCATTTAATGTCATTGATACACACAGGAGGAATAAACCCATGAGATCCATTACTACAAACCGAGAAGTAAAGCATTATCAAACTCTAAATCATGTCATACATACACGCACACCAACACACACACTGTCTATATAATGTTTATTAGTCCCACTGAAACAAATTTTGTGAAACAAAAACAAAAAGAAGGAGCCATTAGTTTTGCTTCATGCATAGGCCAGATAGGTAGGCATGTATTTTTAACATCCAATAAAAAAAAAAAATATGTAAAGATACAAAACCCACTTCTAAAGCATCTAACATACTTTGAACAATAAGAGACGTTACAAACAGAATATGTGGATTGTGTGTGTGTGTGTGTGTGTGTGTGGGAATGTGTTATTAATGTCAGTTTTCTCATTTAAATCAATACAGTCACTAAAATTTTGCAGTTCTTAAACTGATACTAATGAGTTTAGGAGATGTAGTAATCATTTATACCTCCAGGTTTTTAAATGCATGCATCTGTTGTTCTGTTTTATTGCCTCCAGGGATGACTCTTCATACACTTCAGCAAAGAGATGTTCTGGACCTCTGGGAATATAAACCATTAACCATCAACTCAGGGGCAAAAATATGTGAACAAACAAACAAAAAAAATCAACAACAAGTAATAAGAATGCAATAGAATATCTGAGGCATACCTAGGATATAATCATCTTTTATTCTGTTTCTTGTATATTTTTCCCCTTTTTTTCTTTCTTTCTTTCTTTCTTTCTTTCTTTCTTTCTTTCTTTCTCACTCTCTCTCTCTCACTCTCACTCTCACTCTCACTCTTACTCTTTCTCTCTGAAAGAGATGGATTATCAGGACAATGAGAGAAACGTGATCTGACCCTCTGCATTTGACACATAGAACTTTCACACAGAGCATTTCAACTAGTCTCTCAAGATGATAGGATATACCCTTAGACGTGTGTGAAATAAAAATGAAAAGGGAGAGAAAATTGTGGAAACAAGAAAGGAGCAGAAAAAGAAATATACTGGCTTTAAGGAATGCGATTCTAACTAAAGATTAAGTGCTTTTCTATGAGTTCAGTCACAGTGTGCAAATCTCCATTAATAATATAGGGTTACTGATTATACAGTTTACAGGATTTTGCATTTCATATTAGATATTTTTTCATGACTGTAGGCTCTTTTCCTTTATGGTAGTCTTAAGAAACATGAGAGATGTTTAAACAGATTTCACTGAAAGAATGTACAATTTTTTAGTTATTGCTTTGTTCTTTCAACAATAAATACAATTAATATCATACAATAAATACAACCCATATCATATCAATATTTATTATTTGACATTTCATGTTCCTTGTGTGTACTGGAGGAACATCTGTGGATCTTGAATGAACAAGATTGAATTTGATGTCATCCAGATAAGGTTGGGTTCCCTTTTGGGTCTGATTTATTCTCAGGTTTCTTTCGCATATAATTTCAGGTAGTTTTTCATTTACAATGTCGCTACTGGCTCAGTCATTGGGGATAAACGTATAGAGACATATTTATGAAGCCAGAATATATATTTGTAACAATCTATAACATTCTCAGGAAGAAAATCCATTGTTAAAAGTGCTGTGTTTAAAATTAAATTAAATTAAAGCTTATCAAAATAACTGACTTTATTGCTATTCAATAATTTTCATTGTCTTTTTCGTGTTTTTGTAAGAGTGTGATATCCCTTGCACTCAATAATGTATAAATGATATTGATCTTTTCATATTATATGCATACTATTATAAGGAAAGTGTTATGCAAATATCACTTTAGCACAGGTATAAATTAGTGTCACAGATATGTACTGAGTCAAGGCTAAGAGTTCCAAAGCTGTCAGATTGTCAGGGGGTTATGGAGCACCTCAGAGCTATGAATGCATGAGGCATATGAGACAGGCTGTAAAGGCTGCGAATATTAATTAATTTTTACATGAAGCTTTGTCAGAACAGCCAGAATGTTCGAGAACACAAAGATTGACTTGAGTTAGGCAAATCCATAATCATAACCACAGAAATAGACAGACGAGGTCAACAGAATAACGAGGTGTCAGGAGGTCTTTGCACAAACCAGAGGCTAACTCTGAGTTATTTATAAGCCTCCTATAAGGAATCTGTAATTACAGAAAAGGTTCCTATACTAATAAAGAGAAGGTGCATCTGTAAAGTTGGATTTGTTTTTAATCAGGAAGCAGAGCTGCTGTGGATTCTTTCAGGGCAAAGATAAACATCCAGATATCAAGTGTGTATCTAGACATATTCCTCATTGTGCACTAGGAACGTGTCACTTGTTATATACAGTACCTGCTTGTGTTAATAAGAATCATTTTACACAGACACACACACACACACACACACACACACACACACACACACACACACACACACACACACACACACACACAACCATGCACACGCACACACATGAACCCGTGCTTGTTCGCATGCACTCACACTCGCTCACGTAAACACACATGGTAAAGAGGATTTTTTTAGGAGATACTAATTGACAAAGATGTAAGCGATGCTCTAAAATTACCAGATTGTAGCATATGTAGCAGCAGATGCTTAGAAACTGCTACGCAGACCTTCACACGTTTAACAAGGCTAAGACTAGATGCAGGTTTGTTGGAAAAGTGTTTGAGGAAGACAGACAGGCATGAATCAAACAAGATGGAAGTATGGGCAGAAATAAATAGCGATGTAATTTAAAAAATCTAAGTTCTTATTTCTCACCGGTGAGTAAACACAGTTTTATGCATTAAACTCATTTCGACGCGCATTTTTTCCTTGAACTGAATGTGATTTATCAAGTTATTCTTGTGTGCGAGGGCATGCATATGTAAATTTCTATTTCTGGCCACGTGTCTGCAGAAACCCCTAGTGGCAAAAAGAGTAATCACAGTCAAAAGGATTATTGGCATTCAAACTGACAGGGTATCTAAAGGCATGTTTAAAGGGCATATCTAAAGAGTAATTGGAGTGATGCAGAGAATGGTTTACTTTGCCTTGCTTGAGATTTGGCGCATACATTTTTGCGTGGGAATCATGTTTTAAAAGAGCCACAGAAACTCAATTTCGAGTGATGAGCTCATCAGTCAGTTTTATTTACCCATTTGATCTCTTCCAGCAACTTGTCCCACTTCTGGACAGGCAGCAATAGCATCTCTATTCACATTTACGCCTTGTCTAACCAAGAGTTTTTAGCCACAGGCAAATTTCAACATGAAATTGCAGACAGATCTGCTATTTTCCATCCAACTAAAATCCAAATATGATAAATGTTTTATATACATTCATAGCGGGCACGCCTCAGTGCATTACATTTCCAAATAAAGCCGTGGAGAAGAAAACAATAATGAAGGATTTTTCACGCCCTCACAGCTTTTCCAAATGTAATTGGGACAACAGATTGAACACACGTCCATAAAATCCTCTTTTTGAAGAGAAGTTGTTTAACACACGTGCACACACGCACGCACGCACGCACGCACGCACGCACGCACACACACACACACACACACACACACACACACACACATTTAAGATAAGATAAATGACAGTTTATGGTGGTTCATATGCACAGAATTGGTACATATTCTACACAAGGTTTGATACAGAAATGATCACATTTGTGTCTGAAACCATGGAAAATTAAATAGAAGTTAGGAAAGGGGAATTGTGATATACAGTTGGGTCTGTAAGTATTCAGACAGTGATGCAATTTTTGTACATTAGTTTTTGTAGACCACTTGAGGTAAAAATCAGGTTTGAACATTACTTTTCTTGAACCTTAAGCCATTGAATTGCTTTTGTAGTGTGTTTTGGGCTATTTATTCGCTTGTAGTGTGAAGTGTCATCCTGTCATTGCTACTTCTATCATCACTTAACACCAGTAACAATTTGCTCTGGCACCCATACATGACCAGTGCTTGCATGCTTTGAATAATGAACCTTTCCTTTTGTTCTTCATAATTTATTTATTCTGCTACAACTTATTCTCAGTATAATTTGTCCAAAGTTCTGGAATCTTATTCCAGAACTACTCATGCAAATGTTTATATGTTTCCTAGCAAAGACATCTAATTTAGTCCTTAAAGGCCTTTTGGTTCTTAAGTGTTACCAGTGGTTTGCATCTCGAAGTAAACTCTGTGTTTACATCCATTTTTTTTTTTTTTTTTTTTTTTTTTTTTTTTTTTATTGTAGACAACTTGTTTATTTGGCCCCTGCTAAAGTTTCTGCTTTCTCTTTGATAGGTCTGTTTTTTTTTTTTTTTTTGGACAATTAATGGCCTCCCACAATTGCATAAGCACGTCTTTGGACTATATATTGAGACTTCTAAGGGACAGCTTCCAAATGACAATTCTACATTTGAAATCTTTTCCAGATGTTTTGTGTCCTTAATATGTCATGAAGGAACAAGGCCATGAAACTGCTTTCCAATTGTTCACTTATTTCTGAGCCAGTGAAATGGGGGGGTTGTGAGAAAAAAATACTCCTTTATTTAAAGCTGATAGTCCACACCACAATCACAACTTGATTGCTTCATTTACAGGGGCAAAGATTTTCTACCACTGTCCTAGTAGTTATGAACCCACAGTGTAAATAATTTAAAATACTTTATAAAGAAATCCACAAGAGAATATTTAATGTTTAAATGCAAATCCATTAGCAACAAAATCTTGCCATGTTGTGTCCTGGACCTTCAGATACAGCATTTAGAAATGGAGCTGTCATAAGCCTTTAGACATTCTCACACTGATGATGCATGAACAAGCGAGATGAGAGATGTATTTTATTGTACTTTGGCTTACAGAACCCCCCAAAGCTATACACACAGCTTTGACACATATATTGATGTCTGTGTGTTGAGGGAGTGGAAATAAAGACATTAGGGAAGAAATGTTAGTTTTAATAAGGAAGTTTAAAAGTTTTAAAATGTTTTCTGTCTTTACAAGTACTCTGAATAAGCAAAGTGAGTAATGAAGACATGTCAGATGAGAGGGATGTGATAGAGTCAGGTTCTCTTGAGTATCAAAAGAGAGTCAGAATGAGAATGATTTTCTCCTAATTGTACTCCAAATCCTTCGCACTGTCTAGGGATGGTGAGGGCTAAAATGTGATTTATTAATTGCCCTTATTCTCACACACAAGCTCACAGAAGCCTACAACTGGTTAGTGTTACTGTGATTGATAGGAATTTAAGTATGACAATCCAATTAGAGAGCATGAACAATTTTGTTCCCTTGGACTTCTGGCCACAAATCCCATCTATTGCATTGTTAAGAGCTAAAAGCCATCTCAGGGTGATAAGATCTCTGTACTTTAATCTAATGAATAACTGTTTGTACAAGTACAGCCATGCACCTAGCCATTAACCACTGCAATATTTCATTTTGAGAGCATTTCTTTCTTCAGTTTTGTCTTCAATGAGTGAATGAATGCATTTTTTAATTGGATTTAGTTAAGGTGACGCTCTTGGTCATTACAGAATATTACATTTCTATTCCTTAAAGGGATTCTTCCTTAGCAGAGCCCATCTGCACCGTGAAGTAGAGACCAGTACTCTACCACTAGTGAATGCAGGTGCGGCGGGAAGTAAAATACTTATGTGTGTGTGGGTGGCGGGAGAATAAAAACATTGGCGGGACTCCAAAAAGGTCGTTAAAAAATAAAAATAAATAAATAAATAAATAAATATGTGTATATATATATATATATATAATATATATATATATATACAGTATATAAATAAATGCATAAATAAATTACTTAAAGTGAATTAAACTGTTATGTATCTATTGCACAAAAGCAACAATGGCAACTAAAATAAAACCAAACGGTTTACAGGCAAAAGGTCAAATACGCACTCGTTTATGATTTATGCATGGTAACTACTAGAACACACCGAGGCACAATGTCTGAAGCTCAAGACAGAGATGAATCACTGAGTGCTACAGATATTACTTCATTTTTAAAAAAAGAAACATACAACACAACAAAACCATGGCCTGTTTTTTTTTTATTATTTAAAAAATATCGTTTGAGTTGATGTTCTATGTTCTGAAAAGTTATTTGTTTATATCCATGTTTATAATTTACACAAAAAAGTAAAACCAAAATAAAATGCAATGTTTGTTTATTTTTCATTTATTTTTTTTTTATATTCAAAAGGGAAGTAAAAAAATAAAAAAATAAAAAAATAAAAGCACATTCACCAGTCAGTGCATTCAAAATAAAACTACTTATACATTTTACCTGCAGGCTTTTGCAAAAGGGAGCAGGTAAAAATAACATGTATTTTGTGCACGAGCAAAACAAAAAAATCCGTCCCGTGCAGGTGTCTACTGTAAAGCACATCCAATGGGTTTTGAAGCATTTAGAAGATCCATACACTTCACAGTTTCTCTTGCTTCTTTTTGATAGCAGTTACATCATCAGTAAATACAATGAAACCACTTCCATTAGCCACCATGCATACCCATGCCATAAGATTAGGGTTTATGCTTCAGATAAGTAAATCTGTCCTGACTATTTTCTTTCCATCTATTAAGCTTTCACCATTGTCTATAAAGTGTCTTTTGGACTGCATATTAAGAGTTAACAGCAAATACCACATGAAATCAACTTAAAACCTATTATTTATTTACTTAATAAACATAGTAATGAAGGAATAATAAATGCCTGGCCATGAAACAGCTGAGCATTCAGGTAATTGGTCTCTTTCGACAGTGGGACCATATATAGTGCCCTCCACTAGTGTTGGCACCCTTGGTAAATATAAGCAAAAAAAGGCAATGAATATCTCATAAATATATTGTCCTTAATATTGTCCATTTTGATCTGTTGTTTAAAAAAATGTAAATACTTTGCTCTCATGGACACTAGTAAACACAACACAGTTTTTTTTTTAAAAAGGGTATTTTTCGTTTAAAAAGATTTGTGGCACAATTATTGGCACCGTTTTTGTAAATAATTTGTGATACCTCCCTTTGTCAAGGTAACAGCTTTGAGCCTTCTTCTTTCATCTGACCATCACAATAGTGTCTGGCAAACTAAAACTATTCAAGTTTGTTTTTATATAAAAGTAAAGTTTTTTGTTGAATCCCTTCCAATCAACTTGTGGTGAAATATTTGACACTGAATTATAGTTTTAGAGACTTTCTGACCCCATAATGCAACTAACTTTTGCTAACTGTGATCCTAGGAGATTTTTGGCCACTCGACCAATCCTCGTCACAGTATGTTGAGATAATATAGACACATGCCCTCTTCCAGGTTAATTCATATCATCTCCAGATGACTGGAGCAACCTAATTATTGCCCACATCAAAATAATCTGTTCCTTATCAGGTTTTGAAGTTTGTTGAATGCAACCTTTGACAACCACGACAACACCTAACATAATGCAAAGTCATTATTTATTTTTTACAAAAATAAAGACATTATTAAGAAGCCATATATCAATAACAAAAGTTAATCTCAATACTTCAATACTATAATCTCTATACCCTTTGTCGGCAATGACAGAGATCAAACATTCTCTTAGTCTCCACAAGGTTTTTACACACTGTTGATGCTAGTTTGGCCCATTCCTCCATGCAGATCTCTTCTAGAGCAGTGATGTTTTGGGGCTGTTGCTGGGCCTGATAGTAGCCTTTGTTACATTGGTCCCAGCTCTCTGCAGGTCATTCACTAGGTCCCCCCCTGTAGTTCTGGGATTTTGCTCACTGTTCTTGTGATCATTTTGACCCACGGGGTAAGATCTTGGGCAACCGTAGACTATATTGAGATGCCTCTTCCATCCAGCTCTCGTAGCAGTTTGGCCTAATATGCCTGCTACACCGCCATGGTGTGCAGACATACAGCGGCCTGACCTGCTGAGGCATACGCCTTACCCACCAGCGCCGACGTAGTACACAGAGCCTTGGTGGCTAATGTAGTGGTCTTCAGAGAGGATGCAACACATGGGGAGAGATAGCTAGCTAGCGTCTTTTCAACTCATGGCACTTTCCCCATAACTATGTTTTTTCTAACACCGCTTTGGGGCTGAAGGGGTAGGCTGAAATGAACCTTGAAATGAGCCAATGAAAGATCTTCAGTCTTGAATGAGTAAAGGCAAAAACGTATTTATTGCTGTCACGTTCTAATAAGCCCATAGATGGTGGTTACTTCATCACATCAAAATGATCGACAACGGCACGAGTCACAACTTCCATGAGCACCTCAACCTCGGACTCGCAAAGCGCCCCCTGACACACACACACACACACACACACACACACACACACACACACACACACACACATACACACACACCCTTTTCAGAGGAAGAGAGGCGAAGCTGCATGCTCTCGTCTCAGGGGGAATAACCCTTGTGAACCGAAGCCTGTAAACGAATGCTGGACCGGGCAGGTGAGCTTGGAGAAAGGGAAGTTCCTGAAAGGGAAATCATTATCACTGTGGATTTTACTCTTATATTTCACTGTGATTTATAATCTTACAGAGGAGCTCTGACTGCAAGTACTGTTAGTGGTAGAGGATTTTCTAAAATCTTATTTGCAGTCAGATATATTAAAATAAACAGGTGTCTGGTCTCTTGAAAACTGTAAATTCTGCAGGATTTTGGCATAGTCAAAACACTGTGGTCACCGCTATCCTAAAGATGAATGTCAAAACCATATTCATTTCAATTCATTTTTATTTGTAGAGCACTTTTAACATTGGAACTTGTCTCAAAGTAGATAAAGCAATATTAAAAGAATTTTTGTTTGTTTCTTATAATTGTAATATTTGAAGTCATCTTTCCCATTTAAACCCATCTCATCAACAGACTGGCAGTGTGACAGAAAAATAGCAAACACTACACCTGTCAGAGATCAGCTTCTTGAACAGTGGAGCATTTGAGAGACCTGTGTATTACTCTACTTTGTCCCTAGGGATGATGGAGCTGCTATAGAATTCAGCCAGAATGCTCAGAGTGAATTCAATTCCACGTTAAAAGTGTATGAGTGAGTGATGTTGGGTGAGAGGGGAGATAGTCCTTTTCAGATGCCCCTCATGGCCAATACAGAAGTGATAAGAGGATGCTGGTAGAAGCTGGAGAAACAAACACTGGCAGGACTAAAGCATTACTCACAACAGACCCTAATACATTCTTCTTTAAGAAAAGCCTGTTCACTTGTGAAGTAACTAATGTTTTTTTTCCCTCCACAAACACACATTAAAAAAAAGAATTACAAGGCAACCATCCAGAGTGACTTTAAGAGATTTAGTGAAATCAGTTGCTAGGATTAATTCCTGAAACTCATTTTCAGTATGCTTAAAGTAATAAATGATCCTATGTCCAAAAATGTTCGTCTCTGTGATGAGGTGAGAAGCGTATACACTTGAAACACTAGTTGATTCATAATTTCATAATTGGAGTGAACAAACAAAATAGGCATTAGTGTCGCAATTTTGTCTCAACTGCGTAAAAAGCATTCCCAAAGAGATAATGTCACAAAATGACTCCAAACAAGAGGTTTACACACCTGCTCGCAGAACCAGTACCGTTTTCATTGTTTTCATACAAAATGTAAAAGCTAAACTAATTTCTTTCCACATTTATAATTTCTTTTTGACTATGACATGCTGATGTCAAAACAGTGAATGCATTTGTTTTATTAGCTATGCACACAGTTTCCACACAGTGTTCACTCAGAGCAACATGAACATGTTTTACAGTAAGTATTATAGATTATAAAAAAGGAAAGAATAGCCAATGTGCGGTGTGATTTCAGTCACTAACTCTATAAGTACACACCTGAAATACAATCTAGTTCACCGAGGTAGGATAAATCATTAGAGTAACACCTTAAGCACATATAATCACCACACTAAAATGTGATAATGAAGCAAGATGTAGGTGTTCTACAGAGACAAGAAATTCTCTTTGGCAAAGGGAAGGTGTTTTCAGATGTGTGGGATATGGCAATTGCAAGAGGTGTGGAGGACAAAAGGGTGGGACAGAGTATCAGAAACTGATACTTGCAGAATCTGATACTGTATTGTGTACTATGTAATCAACCAGAACTTAAGTTTGATTGAAGCAGGTTGAAAAGAGCAGCCTCAGCTGAACCATTCTTCTGGCAATCAATAAAATAGATGATCTACAATGAGTACTTGTGTATATTAAATACACTGTACAAATTATCTGTAAACATGTCTATATTATACTATAATATTGTATTTGGGATTTATTGGGTAATTATACACATATTTTTGCTTTTTGCTTTTCTTGGGATTATACCACAGACACAATTGGGTACGTTCTAGACTATTCACACCAGAACAAATATATATATATATATATAAATTAAAGTGAAAGTAAAGAAGTTTAGGTTTTGACATGCACTTAAGGAAAAATTAGCTGTTATTAATACTTGTTTAGTGTCACACTGATAACTGGACCTCACGTAATATTAATATATTAATAGAAAAGAGTTTCAAATTGTGTTACCTTATGAATGTATCCAGGCTGAAAGAACACCATATAGAACACTAGTAAAGAAAATATGATGATGATCAGGTGATCAGGAATGTCTTTGTTCTCAGTCATGTTTACATCGCTGACTTCCTCTGTCTCATCCACGTTAACGCCATACTTCTTGTTGCTTTCTGCCTTGCCCATCACCAAAGAGATTAAAACTAAAGCAACGATCCTGGTTTGAAAATGTAAGAAGTAAAAATTACAGATATTTGTGTAAAAAAGTTAATGAGTTCAAGTAAAAAGTGAAATCAACAGTAAAACACTGATACCCGAAAAATCGAATTAACTACAGTAACGCAGTATTTGTACTACATTACTTACATCTCTGCTTTTAATACTGAAATAAATATTTTCTATTCTTATCTATTCTATTCTGAGTTGCATTCCTGTTCCTTTTATCGAGCAGTCTGACGATCTTGACATCTCGATGTTTAAGTTCTCAAGAGTGCTATCCATTTGGCAAGACCTAGTTATAATTTTGACACATGTTGTATCATGTTTTGTTCGTTTTTTTTTGTTTGGGGAATTGCATTTACAGTGTTGAGAACGGGGTTATTGTTTCAGTAAGTGTATTGCACACTTGAGATCTGTTAAATGTGGCTGTGCTGTGAAAGGCAAGTCGTGCACAGGAGGGCTGTGTTAAATGTGATAGGTACATACAGACAAACAGATGGATCAGCAACAGCTGTATAGGAGCAACAGCTGTAAAAGAAGCAAGGGTATTCAAAAAGTAAAGTTCAAGTTTCTTTTTATAGCGCTTTTCACCATGGACATTGTCTCAAAACAGCTTTACAGAATTTAAGATTTTAAATGAATAAAAAAGCGAACACCTCCTGGATAACAAGGCAGCTGCAGCATTAGTTAAGTAATCTCGGCAATGTTTTAAATATAGTAATGCATTAATAAATAATTATGAAAATAAAAAAAAAAAACAGTAATTTGTATATGTAAATAGATCTTTAATTTATTATGACAATACTGTAATAACATTCTGATAGATTCATTCAAAGGATTTACTGTGCCACAAATTTGCCTTGAATCAGATCCATATATCATTACAGCTCAAATCTGGACAATAGCCAAAACTGAAAAAATAATTACGTTTTTCTGAAATGAATTTATTTGCCAAAAATATACTTTGATGTCTCTAATTAAATAAAATGTATATTCTTTACCATAACAAAATGGAAGTATCTTTTTCAGGCTACTATCTAACCTTGCTATCTGCCTGTATGATGTTAAAAAAGAAAAACAGCAGTCGAGTCCGCCTAAAAATATGGCAATCCTTGCAAGTTAAGTGTGCTGTTGTTCCAAGTTTTTTGGATAGTTACAATCTGTAGAGAGAGACAAACATACGACTAAGCCATTCAGTGTGGAAGCAGATATTAGTTGTTACATTTTCAGTGATGCAACTACGGTATAAAGTCTATTTATTTGTTTTGTTTTAATTTGGCAGTAATGTTTTTCCAAAAGTACAATGGGTTATATTTGTAGAGATACAGTAGAAGGGAGTTTTAAAAAAAGTTATTTTCTCATTTTTACTTCTATAAATTTTTAAAATGCTAAAACTACTTGTTGTGATTTATGCAAAAGAGAAGCCTAGTTCCTAAGTGTGTTTGTAACTCTGTATTTTAGAAAATGTCAAAACACAGACTGTGATTAGTTTTGCAGGCCACCTTGGGTACCACTACATTTGTTGCTTTTCTAACACCTTTAAATTGCATTTTCTCAGTCAACTGTAACTGAAAGCTTTCCAATAAAAAAATAGTCTTTTAATTTAATTGTGGTGCTTAAATTGCACAGGTTTAATGATGTTAATGCCTGGGGTTTTTTTGTATTTCTCACCTATTCTCATTTTACGACTTTGATTAAAAAACAATTTATTGTTAATGTTACGTTGTATATCCAACAATACATGTCAATTACACTCATGACAAAGAAATGAAAAAACCATCCATAAGGCTTTAAAGGAAACATTTAGAATTTTGGTTACTGGGCCTGGTTTCTCGACATTCATTGGCCATTAGGCTTCTTGCCCGGTGACCCTGCTGTTATCAGCTTTTTGTGAATATTTAAATTATTTTTTTGTTTAGCACAGCAAAAGTGAATACATCATTAGCAGCTAATTTGTGATTGTTTCACCAAAAACTAGACCTTTGCACATTTTCATTAGGTGTTTTACTTATATTACAGGTTGCCCCAGCATGGTCGTACTACATATTAGCAGAATTACTATTATTGCCAACTAATTAAATAGATTGTCAATTTTAAATGCAGTCTGTGTAATCCTTGTAATTTTAAATGGAAATTCACTATTAGCCATTAAATTAGGCTGTTACAAAGCTTAATAATGTGAAAAATTGTATTTGTCATATACATAGGCATACACAGTAAAATAATGCAGTAAAATGCTTTTAAGGACTGGTCCATGATCTAAAGTAATTCCTTTCCAGGAAACTCTCTACCATCCATCCACTCCCTGTTGAAATTATAGTCAACACTTTACCAGACCCAGGAAACTCAAAACACTGACGAGAACTAGTAAATGAGGTCTGAACGTCTTTAGGTTACGTATGTAACCCTAGTTCCCTGAGGGAACGAGACGTGAGTTCCTGAAAGGGAAATACCCTTACACACAATAACAAGAAGCTTTATACTTTCAACAGTAACATGCACCAGATTTTCTTGCCTCCTGAAGACCTTTAATGTGTACAAAGTAAACTATTTATAATACATTTAACATTCATTACCAAAGAAGCCATACTGAGCTGGTGTGACCAGGTCGATCATTGAGGGTAATTAGCTGCAGCCTACTGCTTTACAATCTGTGAGTGTATTTGCAGCTAATTATTCCTGCACCTTTATTCAAATAATGAAAGCTCATCTCTTTTATCAATCAATACTTTACTGATGATCTATAAATTAAATATCACTCTAAAAATCAAAGTTGCAAGAGCACACACACACACACACACACACACACACACACACACACACACACACACACACACATACATATACATATACATTAAAGCCTTTATTCCAAACTACCAAATCACTACCATCTATTAGCATGTATGTTACACAACTGTTGCCTGGAAGCAACCTTGGTTACTAAGTTAGATATTTTTTAATATGTATATCTGTCTAAAATTTAAAACTCCCTTTTTATCATTTATAACGCACAGCATTGGTGCTTTATAGTTTTTGGAAAAGTTAAGAAAGTAAAAGTACAACACATCAATTCAGGACCTTTTGGCCAGACCCAGAAAACAGTTATTTCACTCTCGGTAAGGGGTGGAAATCAGAGTGGGAAAAAGGAGTTATGTTTTTTTCTATCTGACACATAACATCATACAGTACACAAAACAAGTCTTTCTCATATTTTACACTTCACATGATGCAGACAAACTTTTTTATTATGTGCAGGTTTCTAGTGTGCAGTAAAGGATAGCAGAAGACATGAATGTGTACAGACAAATGTGCATTTTTTTATGTAAGGGATACAAAGAGAATGCGTTTGCGGTGTTGCTGTGTTTTTATACTGGATTACACTCATACCTACATACCTATGAAATTGGATGGACTGTAGCACACAGAGAAAGAAGGTAAGCTTAAACCAGATTTGAGTGAACAGTCAAATCAACAGCTTGCAGGTGGTAAAAATGAGGAAAACTGGTTGAAGACAGAATGTTTTATAGTTTTTTATAGGATTTAGAAAAAGACGTCTGATTGGTTTCTGTTTGTGTGTACTTGCCATTGGTGTTAGCTGCTTCTAAAGCCATGGGGCTAACGATATGTTTTTTGGTTGTTTTTATTTAAATCTGACAGATTCATGCTGAATAAATCTCAACAAATCTGTTTCATTTCTTAAGCCCTATATTGGGACCAAGTTCATTGAAATGACAGGCAACCAAATTAGATTGTGTTTATTCAGATTGCAGTACTATTTTCTCACATGCCTCAAGTAACAATGCAGGGGTGCATACACCAATTTGTGCAGGGCAGGCAAACTCTTTGCACTTGCTACTAATATTTATTTTCTAAATGTTAATGTAAATGTTGTGGATTATGCTCTGCATAAAGGTAATTAACAGTGATGCTTCTGAATGCTTCAGTTCAGGCAACAGCCTACTGTTGTTGTAAGTCTCTGACATTAAAAATCAACAAGCTTAAAAATATATAAAATTAGGTTCTAAGTGGCTTGTGCCAAGAAAGTTTATTTGTGTTTAAAACCACCTACAAATGTCAGATGTCGTGTGCCATTTGCTTAAATCAGATTAACCAAAACATTGAATTTGAACATTGCAAATGAAAGCAGTCAGATTTAAATTCATGTATTTTTTGCACTTCGTTGCACAAGCCTCTTATCATGATCCACTGTTGGCTGCATGTCAGCAGCAATTTAAAGCGGTCCAAACATTTTTGTATTTTTTTTTTACAATTAAAAAAATTTAAACTGAGCAATAGGACTTGAAATGGGAACATAGTCAAAAGAAATCTTTTAGTAATATATATACATTCAAGATTTTTCACAAAGGAATAATCTTTTTCAATTAAGAATTAACATACCCTTTCATCAAAATACACAACTCAAGTGTGTTACCAATTCATTGGGAGGACAAAAGTTTTCTTAAGTCTTTAGCTTATTTTTTTTCCTGACAAACAATGCATTCAGGCAATCATACTACATACTATTCATTACAGCAGAATGCATTGTGTGACTAATCATTTCATACATTACAAATTAATGTAGCTTCCGGAAGGTCATATTTACTAATTCACTAATTTCTGTTAGACTGCTTCATTTCAGTTCTTTAGATTTACTGTTAAACCAAAAGTGTTACCTCCTGGCGGTAAATAAAAACATAATTTAGAAATGCGCACAGATATACTTAATTCAGACAAAAATATATATTTCGCCTTGTATTAAGATGGGAATGTAAATGCACTAATGGTATAATTAGCAAAAAAAAATCAATTTTCATTTGTGCATCAATTAATAAAATGAAAGCCACATTTAGAGCCTTTTAAAAAGAATACATAAATGCGCACACAAAATAAACCATGAATTCAGAGTTCATATGCCAATATGGCATCTGCCACCTTTCTTGCTCTCCTGCATTCCCTCATGTGGCCAGCAGCATCAAAAGCCACATGCTGAGTTCAAAGAACACTTCTTGAATAGAAAACCTTTTCAGATCCAGGTCATCTAAGCATAGACTTTTGTTTTTGACTGCATTTTTTGGTATGTGTCAATTATGCTTTGAAGTAGAGATGTTCTCCTCAACCCCTACAAGCAATATTTATTCATTATACTGTAGTTCTTTCTAAGAAATACATAGCCAACATTTTTTTCACATTCTAATTTTATTTTGTTACTAATTGAAACATTAGTACAACTAAGTCACATTACCAAACAACTACGATTATGCTATGATATGCCCTCAGAGAGTGAGGCCTAAAAAGTGCTTTATGTATAATTCTGAAGTTAGACATCTTTTGATACTACTGCTCATGCATTGTCTTAGGGCAGCTTAATATGGAAGGAACTACACTCTTGATTTAAGCAACAGAAAAACATCAAACGTATTGTCTGTAGATTGTGAGTTTGAATCCCAATGATGCCACATCCATCTGTGTCTGAGAGCCAAAAAATTGGTTGTGTGTGGTAGGGATGTAACAATGCATGTATGCAAAAGAAGGTGGATAGTGCTTTCCTTCAAGAGTGATATACCACGTTAGCAGAAGTCTTGGTGGAAGCCAATTCTAGGTGGAGCAGTCCTGGTGGATTCACACGTCTTGGTGGAAGCATGTTACAGCCTTAACACTTACCTAGTTGGAAGTCGTTATCTGGAGACCTAATTGGTGGATGGGAATTGGCCAGAATCGGTTAGAGGAAAAAGATTGGGTTAGAGGAGCCCATGGTCCTCTGCTTGAAGAAAAAACAGTCAGACATCCCTATTCATATCAGTTCATGCAGTTATTCTATTTACATCTTTTATTTCCAGGAAATAACAAGTCATCACCTTATAACTGTGACCCACTATAGGTAACCTAGTTAATTGAAATTATTAATTACTTACCATTCAGATATTTCTGTCTATTTGGGTTGAAGCAATAAAAGCTGCTGATGTTGTACAGTATTGCGGATAAGCATCACAATGTATTTCACCTTAAAGTGCATGTGTTACAATTAACACAATTCAGTCTGTAAAATGTGGTCAAGCCTAATGGTGAACTTAGTGCTACTTCTTGTGACAGTCCTCTTAGTTCCCTGCATGAGGTGGCTGTAATACGAATCAAACTAATTTTCTGTCAGTTTCAAGTAGTGTTTAAGAGCAGTTACTAGGCACAGGGCTAGCCTGGGCACATTCCTATTCAAGGGCAGATAGGTTAATTGGTTTATTGATATACTGCACTGTCGGTATCTTTGGCAGGGATGCTGGGTCTAGCCACAGTGTGACCTAAATTAACTCTCAATGCCCAATGCAGACATTGCATGCTGACCAATACCATCTAATTTGGCCACCTCTCTAGCTGTGTGGATGGCTATTAAAAGGTAGTCTTAAATGACACACTTTATATCAGCATCTGCTAGTGGGTCCTGAAAACATTGTTTTACATTGTACCTTCAAAGCTTACATTTTAAAGACATAGATATGCTCATGTCTAGCCTCATTTTTCCATCCTTCATCCACCCTTTGCCCTCCACTTATTTTCGGACTGAATTTATTATAAAGAGCCCAGTATTTAGTCAAAAGGCTTGCATGACCCGAGTCAATTTTCCTACCTACGAAATGTGAAAGTGTCAAATGACTCATCGTAATTAACTTTCAGTTCTAGAGCTTGCACATGTGAGATCAGAAGCTCTGTTTGGCTCCTCACCTGCTGTTAGAATTGTCAACACAGCAGTCAGTCATCCACATAGGGAAGATACTAGCATTGCAGATGCTCTAAAGAAATTCACACATTTTGTGAACATGCTGAGTGCTAAATCTAACCCAGGGGAAAAGGCTCTGAACTGATATGTCAGTCTAATTATGTTGAAGCAAACGAATAGCTGTGCGCTACAGCAATTTGAATGTGGAAATATGCATATTTCAGATCTGTGGTTAAAAACGTATTGTGTTTTTTTTTCACAGCTTGCATCTCACCTAGTATGCATAACATACAGGAAAGACATTTGAGCGCTTAGATATAAAATGATATATTTTTTTGTTGGGAATGAAAACAAAATGAATGAATTTGATGTTTTTCACAGCAAGTCGGCTTAGTTCTTTACCAATGAGAGACAGAGGCCTGTCTTTGTTGGAAACAGAGTGTAATGCCCTGTGTTCTCAGGTGGCACTAGTCTGTTATCAAGTTCCAAGGCTGCAGTTGCAGAAGGTAGACCCATCCCACAATGCCAGCCTAATTTCAAGCTGAACAACAAGATCCCCAGTAGTTTTAGGAAATTGTGCTATAGAGGCCTGATCATGTTCTATTCTATTTGCTGTTGAAGCCTTTGAAATAGATTTTTACAGGAATAATATGCCAGCACACTTGTCTCAAATAGAAAGAAATGATCGTTTCATGCCACCTGGGCTTGTGAACTGAAGACTTATGCAGGTACCAATAGCAGCTGGCACAATTTTGCAACTTGTTTTGAAGTTTAATTATCTTTATCATTATCTTTATTAACAGCCCTAGTTATTTTCTATGCCTCGTTGCTACGGCATCTAAGTGCTGTCTATAGTTACTCTGTTCCCTCAAGCTTTTTTTTAATAGTGCTAGAAACCACCGTGTGAACTGCAAGTTCAGATAACATGTTTCTGTAAGTGAAGCAACTGTACTAGGGTCCATAACACTTGGTAATTCATTAATTTCTTTATTGTGACTATTTGTAACTATTAGACATTGCAGCTAATAGTTTGTTGCATTTGGCCCATGCCCTTGCTAGCTCCTCTAATCTGCATTCCAATAGAGTAAAGGTACAAACATTTGTTTTTTCTTCCAGATAGGTATTCTGTTTATGTTTATTTTGTTGCATTTGTAGTGAAGAAGCCCACCTTTCTTTCTCTTAGACCATCCATATTTACTAATTTACTTTATTTAAGAGAAATTGTAATGCTACCGAATACAGATGTTTTCTCTAAGATTATATGCTTTCAACATGTTGCCATCATTTTAGGGAAGAAATGTGGATTTGATGGTCAGGTGTCCACATACCTTTGGTCACATTGTGTAAAGGTTTTATTATAGCCTGCTGGCACACCTTGCATGGTGATAATGGCATTATGCTGCAGTTAAAACAAAATTTCAAGTTCCTGTCACAATTATTCAGGTCCCAAAAGTCTTGGACATTGATCACATCTATCATCTAACTTTACTCTCCCCCCGCAGCTTGAAGCTTGGCAGAACAAAGTTTTCCAGGCAGCCACGAAATACACAAGAGGTTGGGAAACCTGACAGAGCTTCAACAATTCACACAATTTCCAGCTGTATGAACTTTGTTAATATTATAAGATTAGTTTATACGATTCGAATTCTTAGATTCTGGATCTGCAGAGCACTGACACTGCTACTTGTCACCTTGAACATAAGATCATGCTTCTCTGAGAAAACAGTTATAAATCATACACTACAATTACCTTCATCTTTGGAGGACATTCATAAACTATCTGACAGTGTAGAGTCTAACAATAACAAAAACCTGATTAGAAAAACATTAGAGCAGTACATTCAGCAAATTCACTTCCTGGATTCCTCACTAACACAACAATAGGGAAAGAGAATGTGAGTAACCTGTTGTATGCTAAACATGTAAAGTTACACTTACTGCACTAATAGGAACAAGAAAGGAGTGCACCAGAATTCTGTGTTAGAGATAGGTTACCCCTCCACACCATCCCCCACCTCCCACCAACAGTCATGGGTCAGACAAAATGGGAATAAACAATAAAGAAGCCATAAATGCTATCCCACTCATATATAATGTATACAATATACACATATAGAGTTTTACAATGCAGTTTTACTATTGCATATTCAGTATGTGTATGGAGCTTGTATAAATATGCTATCCTGCTAAAAAAAAAAAAAAAAACAGAACAGAACCTGAAAAATCTAAATTTTTTTTAATTATACTTTTAAATGTGTGTGTGTGTGACAGAGCTAGCCAACAGGGGGTTTAAAGGTTCACACAGTCAAAACACGATAATGTCATGTTTGGCAAAGTTTTCCTTACAAATATAATATCTGCTCTGCAGCAAACTGTCGGTCTCTGTGGTTATGTCATTCTGTGTAAACAGGATGAAAGACAAATGCACAACAATTTTACAAAATGATGATGTTGCCTACGAATACAGAAAGGAAAGATTCCTGTCTTACAGCACTATTCCGATGCTGGTATTGTTTGGCTCTTGAGAGTAAAAGAGCTAATTTCAGCAAACCGCAACAAAATTCCTGAACATACATTTAATTTTAACTTTTATGTGAATTTCACAGTTCGCATGGTTTAAATATTATATTCACAGTGTGAAAAGGTTAAACTTGCCACTTTCATGAAGAAATGTAGAAACACACATGTTTATATATACACACACACACACACACACACACACACACACACACACACACACACACACACACACCCATAGAAACTTCCAAATGTTTATTTTGCAGGAGCAGCCAAGAGAGAAACATTATTGCAGCTCCACACTGCTCTGCTGCTCCTCAATAGTCCTGTTCAGTGAAGGATTAATTTCTCATGCTCATTCTGCCCAATTCTATTTTCCCTTCTAGCTCACAGCGGAGTTTCCTGAACTGTGGGCTGCAGTGCAGGTGCTTAAATTTAATTTCCATTATTGTGTTCACTTCTCTTCTGGCCTGTGCTCTAAAAATACTTAGAGCACACTAGTTATAAATTATAAATTATCAAAGTTATAAATTATCAAAAAAGGACTTAGCCAATATATTATCCATGTTCAAATAAAATTGAAGCTAATCGATTTTTCATCTAATTAAAATAAAATAATGCTTTGGCCAGGGTTTAAACTGCCCACAGCTCAAATGATCATTTAACTAGCCCTCAAGTTAAGTAAATGCCCAGATTTATAGCTTGGGAACATCTGACTGGTATGAAATACATATAGTATTATGGAAAAACTGCAGTCGCTTCTTTATCCCTTATTTTTATTGTCACTGCCTAAAATTGTATTTGTATTTCTAAAAACAAATTATTGACTTTAAGTTGACCCTATTATATACGAGAGTTGATATTTTGCTAACTGAATCTCTTTTATTGAAGATTATTATTATCTCTGTTATCTGAATCTACATCCCTAATTGGTAAAATCATCATCTTTGCCTTATTAGTTATTCATTCCAGATGTTTAGTGTTGCACTTACACTTTGGGTGCACAGCTGGATATTATCATGGCAAAAAAAAAAATATTTTAATAATAGTGCAATTATTATAGCACTGCCTTGTGACAGCTTCAGGGGCCCTGATTTGATACTGAGTTTTGGTTAATTCCTGATTATGTAGAATTGCTCGGGGTTTATTGGTGTCCTCCTGTGGCTGAGCGACCGGATCCATTGGATGTTTTGCTTTGGATCATGTTATAGGATCATCTTATTTTCCTGCCACTAAAATGTTATTGTTTTGTCATCGGATATCTCTAAAAGACAGGTGCTTTTGCATACATACCAGAATATACACACGCACACAAACAAATATTGTCAGGAAATGCTTGGAGACTGCTTGCAGTACTGGCCTTCGGACACAAATAATTGCTACATTCGTTGTGTGTCATATTCTGCAGCTCCTGTCTGTGCGAAAGCCAGAGAAGTGGGATGATGAGTAAACAGTTCTGGGACAACAATGTAAGCTGTTCAGTGTGAGTGTGTACGTGTGTGTCTGGGGCTCTCTTAGCCTGTAGCAGACGTTTTAGAGTTATGTGACAGGTTCCAGCATCGTCACCAGGGAAAGGGGGCAACCTACCCTCTCTACTCACACATTAATACTCCTGCACAAACTTGCACAGGAATATGACGGTAATGAGAAAACCATGTACCACTTGAAGAGAGATGCCAGAGCAGGGCCCGCCATCTTGAAGATAATTTGCAGGGCTAAAATGTACTCACTGTGTGTGCCTGTGGAGCGAGATTCATTTTGTGTGGGTTTTTTTTTTTTGCTTCTGCTACGTGCTTTACACCTCACACATTCACCTTACACACACACACACACCTACAGTATATGTGATCCATTTTAACATCCACTTAAACTACTATGAAACCTGGGACTCCAACATTAATTGATCAAGTTCACACATATACACACACAAACACACAAAAGATCTGTGCACTTAGAAACTAGATAAACTTTAACAAACTTTCTGTAGACTACTAATTAGATCCTTTTTCCCTATTCTCAGAGCACCACTTGGCATGTTTTCCAAACTAAGAAGACCAAGAGTCATTAGGAGAAACCAGCCCACTTTATAAAATCAACCATCAACGCCTTACTAACTGTGAAAATATATTCTAACACCCACCTATTTTGTTACTTCCAAGTTTACATGAATTCTTGTGTATATGTGTGCATTTATACAATACAGGTAGACAAGCAGAGTAAAATGTATGCACCAAGAAGTAACAAATAATATTTATTTAACCTATTTCAGTTCAAAAAGCCAGCAACTACTTAAATTAACTTAAATTAAACATTCTTTCATGCATGAGTTATTTACACTGTTAAAGAGATTCTTATGCTAAATTGCATGTATGACTAAGTATTTCTGTGCCAAATACATTCCTTCCGTGTTCATATAAGTTTCAAAAAAATATTTTTTTTTCGAGTATGGCCCTTGATGACATCATAAAGAGTGCAATTCCTTGTATGGGCACTTCTCCCGGAAGAGTGCATACAGCTATCAGAGCGAGAGCAAGAGCATGCCCATTAACGTGCGTCATTCAGTTACAGGAGTCATGGGCAGAACTGCACAAGACTTGCTGGAGAATAATATCTTCAGAAAAGTGTATTTTTGGGTAAAAGGGAAGGGGAATCTTGTTCAGTACTTACAATATAGACAAGTCCTGTCATAGTCATTGTTGTTTTTGTTCTTGATCAATTTGCAGCCTCGGGATCCGATTCTGGATTAAATATGTACAGCTTGATCTGAATGGTAGCCATAGTTCATTTAAGACTATAAAGTTTTTTTTCTGTTTTATTTATAGAAATGTCAGAACTTGCAGACGATTGCTACGCAAAAGGGGTGCAATTTTCATGAGAGTCTTTAGCTCCGCCCACGGCAAGCCTCAAGGAGCTTGGCTATTTTTAGAGAGAAGCATAGAGCTGTATCTTTCTTATATAAATCTGAAAGCTAAACATTCTTGAGTGATATAAAGGATGCAATACTACTCTATACAGTATGGACTCTAAATTACCATGAGATTGGCCAAAATGGGGTGTGCTTTGTTCCCTTTTAACTGACCCTGGTCCTGTGAATCACAATGCAACTAAGCAGTCATGCTTTTCTGTGATCTCATGTTATTGGAGTAGCACTGTTATCGTTTGTTCTGAATATGTCCACTCGTCCTGTAATGTTAAATAAGTAGCAGTTTGAAGGATAATGGGTGGGCGGAGACAGTTGGTTTTAGACTGTACATTAAGATGGAAATTTATGCTGTTTGGAAACTGTAAAATCTTACTAAAAAGAAACATTTAACATTTACTTCACAAATTAATAAAGATGAGAAATAATAGTATTAATAACCAACAAATTTCAACAAATAACCAACAAGTTTCAATTACAGTTACAATATACTTATGGAAATGAATTCAAAATAAAAAGTCTTTCTTTCTTTTTTCTTTCTTTCTTTCTTTCTTTCTTTCTTTCTTTCTTTCTTTCTTTCTTTCTTTTTCTGCACATGAATACAAAATGCACAAACAGACTTTTTTGTATAATAAGGGAAACGTGTCTGTTGTGTGAGAGAAACAGAGGCATACTGTGAAGGAGCCAGTCACACTGAGATAGCATTTTAACACTGCAGGGGACAGATCACGTGCCCATGGACACACTCGCATACGCAATAATCGTCCACACAAGCAGTGTACGTACTCAGCACTAAGATCGAATTCAGGTGTAATTGAGGGGAAGAGCTCATACTAGTGATCTGGAATGCAGACTTTGAAACGTTCTGTACTAACTATTTACTTGATCCAGCTGCCCAAACTCTTAATGGATTCGATTCTAGTTGAGGACTCTTGGCCTAATTCATCTGTCCTGCAGATAGAGAAGTGTTTATCATAATTTTTTTAGCCCAGAACCTTACCTTCATCACCATCGTGTGTGTGTGTGTGTGTGTGTGTGTGTGTGTGTGTGTGTGGACACGCATTAACTTCAGTGCATAGTTGTGAAAGGTATTAGAATCAATCTGGAGGACAAAAAATTGATTGCTTTTGGCAGGCTGCTTTGAAGCAGTAGGAGTATCGTGCCGAGGCATTCATGGATGCTTCAAAGCTGCATCGCACATCATCAAATCATTTCATAAACAAATGACCTGATTATAGAATAATCTGTGCTTTGGGTTGATCTTCTATACGAGATTAGCCTCCTTTTTGTCACAAGGGGATTGCTGTTAAAGTGACTCATCTGGATTGCATGTTTGTTTTAATGTGAAGTGCCAGATCTCAACAGAGCTTCTTCTCATTCCTCATCTTTTTTTCATGTTTCTCTTGTTCCTTCTTTGTCACTAGTTAGCCTGGTTTTATAAACCCTCATCTCGCCACCCACTGCACTGTGAATCACACAGTGTCAGGTGCTGCAGTGTTTGTGGAAAAACACTAAAACTACACATCTAAAACTACATCCCATTTAGTAGCCACCAACCAGTTAGCCATTGTTAATCTAAAGGTAAAGCAGGACAGACTGCATAGTACATTGTACTATTAAGTACACACACTGGGGACAGTATAAACTAAACAGTACCAAAGCATCTCTTTTACATAAAATATAAGTCTGCAAATACTGACTGAACATCTGGCAACCGACAAAATGACAAGCGGTTGTCAAGCAGTCTTTTCTTAGCAGCAACACACTCATTTGACTGCTTGCAGCCGTCCACGCAATACAGCAATACTAATGCTTAGCTAATTATCTCCAGTCTTAAAATAACAAGCTCAATCTTATAGTCTCTAATCACAGAAAGAAAAATGTTCCAGTTCTGGAACATTCTGGATGTTTACGTTGGTACGCTGGATGATAAACCTTGCCTGACATTATGCATGGCCAGACCTGTTCCAGTCTTTAGATCATGTATTTTTGTGTGTTATTTACTCTTAAAGCATCATGATATCAAGCGAAAAAGTCACTGTGCTGTCAAGCATAATGAAAACATTGCGTTCTCAACCATAATGAAAATATTGTGCTCTTGAGCATAATAAAAACAGCAGCAGGAGGTAGAACCGCATATGAGTGATATCTGTTTCATGAAGGTCTGATTTTTTTTTTATTACCTAATATGAATTATTTGATGTGCAGTACACAATGTATCGATCATTGCGGCTGTGTGTTACTCTAGTGTAACACAGCTGCAATGACTAGCTTAGTGTAGACTAACAGAGATATTAAATTCATCAAAAATGCTCTCAAACTTTCAACCAGTGACACTGTATTGTGCGCTGAATACAATATAATCTATAGTACAGCTGAATGTGGACAAATTAATGTCAGATATTAACGATCCCTTTATGCTTTAGATCCTGTGGAATCAAGCAATTATTACTGAATTTTCCAATTTCAAAAAGTATTGTCTCATATCCCACCTAGGCATGTCTGAACCTTTAAGTGTCAACTTCAAGCCCTTATAATGTCCTGGTAAGGTTTTCATTTCAAACTACCTTTTTTATGCCACTCAAAAATAGAATATTGGTGCAGTAAAGTTATACTTTTATTATAATTCCTGTAGCATTTAAGGCCATTAACTATATTTTCATTTAAAATCCCAAACTGATATGTATTCGATTATACCATGTACCACGTAAAATGCCATGAGGCTACAACAATGTGCGACTAATAACAATTCTATAAATGACAACTGGTCATTTTCAATCTGCTGCTTGACTCTATTTTATTGTTCAATAAATTACCGAGCCTATTTACTTGAAATAGCATCAGTTGTTAAATCTAACACAATTCCTTTACCTAGAAAAGATCAGATTCCCTGTGGATATCAGTGTCATATAATTCCTGTGGCTACAACAGTGTGAGGTTTGGTGGTTCTGGGCCACCATGGTGACATGCCTGGTGATTATGCAGGTCATAGAAAAACTGGGACATTTTTAGCTTCCAGGTGTTACAGATCTTTAAAACACACAGGTCTGAATTAGAATGCGGTGATGGTGGAGGTAAATTGCTTTGGAGTGAATACTAGAGCATGAATGTCTATGCATGTGTAACAAAACTGCACAATGTTATCTCATAAATATTGCGTGAGCCTCCCCTAGATATGCCTCAGTGCTGAGTTCTTATGTGTTTGCTCCAGGTTTTCGGATCATGGTAAACACTTTTATATGATAAAGAGTTGATATATAATTACTCATTTCCTTTGTGCAGGAGTGCCCTGGCTAGTGTCAGCAGGGCAGTGGGACTGCCTGACTGCAGGCGATTCATGCTCCAGTGATGAGGCGTGCAGTCCACGACTACGCACTTTGCGTCAGTGTGTGGCAGGAGGGGGGAGTGTAAAGCTCGGGCCAGGGGCTCGTAACCACTGCGAGAACGCTGTAACTGCTCTGCTAGCCAGTCCTCTCCACCGATGTCAATGTAAACGTGGCATGAAGAGGGAGAAGAACTGCCTCAGCATCTACTGGAGCCTGAAGCAGTCTGTAATACATGGTAAACACACACATGGGTCAAAACAAACATTGACAAAATCAGTAATACACATAGAGTAAACCATGATGTGCCTGAAGCTACTTTACTGCATAATTAATTCACGTGTGCGTGTGTGTGCATGTGTATGTGCATTTGTAGGACTGAACCTTGTAGAGAGTTACCCATATGAACCTGTTGAGCGAGGGTTTGATTATGTTCGGCTGGCATCCATCGCTGCAGGTATGTAATTTACACACACACACACGCACTCATGCATGCATGCGCACACACACACACACACACACACACACACACACACACACACACACACACACACACACACACACAGACACACACAGACACACACACAGACACATCTAATCAGTGTAAACATCTTCTAATCTGTAAAGAATGTTGAATCATATTAACTTGCAATTAAACCAGCTTGTTCTCTTTTTAATAGGTTAATTTTTGTATAAATGTTCCTGCTTTTCTCTTTGGCTCCATGACATATGGTTGTCTGCTTATCACACATTTTATTAATATGTTTTCAAGGTGAGAATATTTTTGTGATCATTACAACTCCCTGTTTACTATATAAAAAAAAAATCCAAAACCATAGTATTCAGTCAAAGCTGTTGATAATTCTGCTAAACGAATGGGAGAGTTATACAGCGATGAGGGTAAGGGATGGAAATCTGGACCTCCTAATGGTCCCTACAGAGTTTAAGGAGTTCATAAAAAATGAAATGAGAAAACGGAAGCAAAATGGGATGACGGAGTTCAAAATGGGAATTGAAAGAGACATGGTGATCTGTACATTTTGCTTAATGCTTTCTCCTCACCTGCCAGCAATCTTCTTGTCTCTCTATGAATACACTGACAAATGCTCAAAACATAGTTTAGAAAGAAGGATGTTATTGTGCAGCACAGAAACACAAATAAAACTGTCAGTTTGTCAGTCTAGGGTTGTAGGTGCTCGAGGCATGAGCTGAATTATATGGTCCTGGAGGGCAGAACATAATGAGATAGTTACTCATCAGCAGCTTCACTCACATACACACACACAAACACACACACACACACACACACACACACACACACACACGCGCGCGCGCACACAACATATACGCACACCTACATATTTTGCTAGTAAAGGCATATAAAACAATTTAAATGTGGTGGGAATTTTGAGGATGAGAAAATGGATATGACTGAGGAGCATAGATTAATTTTCTGCCAGTAATGGTTGTGATTTAAATGTGGACTATTCAAGCGTGAGTTTGAACGACTGCAGCTTTCAAACACTACAAACTCTTAGCAATCACACATTTACTTAAGATTACTAACACATATGCACCCATGCACACATGAGATTGATAGAAGGAGTTTTTAATATGGACAGAACATTCAGTTGTACATAAGTAACGAAATAACTACTTAAACAGTATGGCTTTAAATTTAGTAGTAAGCCACACACAGGAAATAAAATGTAAAAACAGAAAACAATTCAGATACCATGTTAACATGCAAGCAATATATTATATTCATGCTCAGTGTCCATTAAGTGTGTCAAAGCATAGGCAGGCTCTATAAACTAAAATATTCCCTAAATGGGGTCAAGGGGAAAGAAATGCATTTTTGGAAAATGAAATAAGAAAGCAAGATTCAGATTTAAAGATACAAGTGTGAAGACACAATAAGACCAAGACATAGCAAGGTCTACACAGCCTAAACTCTGAAGTGTAAACTGCAACAGACTAATGACAGGAATGGAATTATGACTGGAACAAAAATGAAGGCATATTGCAAAATATAAACAGAAGCACTTGCTGTGCTGGCAAGAGCGTTGCACACAGAGAGGAGGGATTTGGGACAGTTATATTGATGAAGAAGATATTTTAGAGCACATTATACCCATGAAACATATAGTATATTTTGAATTACAGTTTACATGTTTTACACTTACTAAATTAGTGTAAATGTATATTATTTTTACTGTGAAAAAGGGGAGTTTAATGCCAGTAATAGTAGGCAATATATGCCATGCTCCTATAATGCTGCCACAAGCTGATTTGTTTTGAGTTTGAGGATATTGATTAGAGAAGAATATCCAGTAGAATGAGGCCATCAAACTGAACAGTGAAAGTTTTAAAGAGTGATTTATTTTTTTCGCTGACAAGTAATCAACAGTAATATCTCTTGCTTTAATGTCAGATTAACCTGTAAATAAGATGTTCGACCAGTTTTATTACTCAATGAGAGCGGCCCACACAAAAGCACACACTTTCATTGCACAGTTTATGTATGTTTGTTTGAGTGTGTGGGTTTGTGTTTAAGTTAAGGCTGGGGTAAGGGAGGCTGTTAGAACAGTAGTTTATGTGATGTTATGATACAGACAGAACGTGTGCCTGTAGTAGAATAAATAAGCGCTGGTATAAGGAAGATCAGCAGCCTATTGATCAGTGGCCTATGCAGAAAAAAAATTCTGTAATGATGGATGAAAATCAAATGGTGACAAACGGCTCTCTGATTAGAATCCTTCTGCACACATGGCTGTGACTGGAATGATAGAAAATAACGTGTTGAAGAAGAAAAAGAAGGTGCAAAAGGCGACGAAGAAGAAGAATTAAAAAAATGTTTAAATCTGTCTAGAAACAATTCATGAATCCTTCACCGCGCACTTTACAGTATAGGGGAGCTGCTCAGCACATTCATTTTAGAGGGTTGTTCCGAACTGATTTGATTAAAAGCATTTACTTTGAATGGCTGTTGAAAATGGTAATTTTTTATAGAGAACAACACTTTAACTACAACATAAAAAAAATGGCCATGGCAGCAGGTGTGCTTTCTAATAAATGGGGAAGAGAAGGTCCAAATCTGAAATATTTATTAATATTAAATTTTATCTGACATGAACAGCTGAAATAAGATTTACTGTAGAAAATGTTTTTTTGGGCAGGTTTTATGTTTTATCACTAGTTAAGGTCAAAGCTAAAAAACCTGTTACTTGTGTGTTTGTGTTTGTTTGCATTTGCAAATGTACACATTTATTCTAACAGAGACTCCTAAATGAAATTGCGTGGGCATGTTTTTGTTGCTTAAACCATCTGTTCATCATTAATATATTGCAATACTAACACTTGTATACATGCGACTGAGCAACAGAAAAACAATGCCTTCAGGTCATGAAATGGTATTGTGTTCCAAACGTGCAATTAATGGATACTCGTATGGGGGGGGGCATAATGTAGTGTGGAGCATTTGGATGGAGTATGGTGAAGAAGAAGAAGAAGAAAGAAGAAGAAGAAGTAGAAGAAATTGATCAGAGAGAGGAAATGGTAATAGTAAAAAGAGTCAGAAGATGGAGGAGCCTGAGCGAGCGGATGGGAGAAAAATGATGCAAGAGAGAATGATAAGCAGAGCTCTGTAGCGGTAATGCTACCAGGCTGTCTCAATGGTCTACATTAGTCTGCTGTGAAAAATGAAGCAGCAGCAGAAGCCGTCTCAGCTGGGACATTCTCCCTGATACAGAGACCAGACTCATTCAACTTTTATTCCTACTCATGTTCTATTCATTAGCAGCACACGGGCCATGGAGGACTGGCATCCCCTTATAGCTAACCACATCCTATATTCATTATTAGTGCGTGAGGGGATTTGAAATTGGTGTTGTGTTGTAATAGGGGTGTGAATCTCCTGTTTGCTTTTCTCTCACCATACACAGACTATAGTATAATACAAAAACTATACAATTAGACAAGTAATGATTTGATGCACTTCAGTGCACTACTTATCACTACTCTATGATCCAGTTTAGCACGGATACAATTTGATTGAGGCTTGATTTAGTTCCAACATGGGAAAAATTAGAAGAGAGGAGTTTACTCTCTCTCTTTCTCTGTCTCTTCCTCTCTTTCTCTCCCTCTGCTTTTTCACTTGCTTTCACTTTATTATCCGTATCTGAGAAAGAAGTTAGACAGGGTATTATTTATCAGGTGTTAATTTTGCAATATATTTTCTGCAGTAACAACTTCAATAATGGCTTCAGCAACACCTTGAAAAAAGCATGTTAAATGGGAAAAAGGCTTTTGTATGTAGGTGCAAAAAAGACTGCTTTACTTTTACTCTGGGTGATAAAGTAGCACATGCAGTACTACACTCTGGTTTTTACTTTTTACAAACCTCATATAGGATATGAAGGCAGAACAGAAAGACTGAGACTCTTCACCTTAGCAATTTACCTGAGCTTGCCTTCCTGACTGCAGTGTGCTCGTGTCGGCAGTGAAGGAGTGATTTTGTTATTGATGCGCCCACAAAAAGCAGCTGGACAAGAAAAGGCTGCAGAGAAATGTCTCCTGCCACTGCAGAGCTAGTCCATAAGTCATCAACCATATGACTCACTTCCTTCAAAAAGTGTAGACCACACTGCCAGGCAACTGATAAACTTTATGGACCACAAATAAACTTCCTCAGAAATGGTTTACTTCTCAAAACTATATAATAAATAATAAATCGCATAGGTTTTTCTGTTTTGGTTTTCTACAGATTTTGACTTTTCTAGATTTTCAGATATAGTTCTGTAATATAATCTGCTTTAAGGCAATGATTAGGAAAGTTAACAGTGGTTTTATAGTGATTTTTATATTTTTCAGCACTGGACAGTTCCTCTGTAGGTTTTGTGAAACTAAATGGGAATATTTGTATGGAGTCAAGTATGTGCCAGAACTATTACAAAATAGGATTATTTAATTTAATTTAGCAATTCAATTACAGGAAGCATACACCCAGAATTTTATGGGCTAAATAAATGTGGCTGATACCACAACCAGGCCTGCTCAGGGATTCACAGTGTCTCACTAAATATTGCTTACTGATCAGACTGAGCTGGAATACCAGAGCTGGGCTGGTTGGTTGCTACCTGTAATCATTGTTAGAAATAAATAAAGCTTAGAAACTTATTTTATTTTTAACAATGCTTACAGGTTTGTTAGGCTTATTTTATTTTGCTTCTAAATGCATTTTTTGCATCTTTAATTATATTTTGTTTAATTGTATTGACCTACACATGCCAAACTGTGACAAAAACATATATATATATATATTAATACTTTTAGCATTAATTTGGTATTATTTATTTGCTCCACAAAGCAGTGTGCCGGTTAGACTGTTAAATAAAGTTTTTAAATTGCACCCTGAGACCCACAGACTAACCTTTTCTATATAGGATTCTGAATAACAAGTTAAATTACTGATAAAAGACATTTTAACACATTTTGCAATGTTGTTTTTGCTATTTATAACTACATCAGCTATGATTCATAATAGCTCATTTAGGGTTTTTAAATCCACATCAGTGTATATGTTGGCACTTAGTGGCAATAAATGAGGTGCTCGTTCTTACATGCAGATGCTTACATACAGAACCTCACCTACATGCTCCTTGAATGAGCCAAATTATCGATGCCTCTGCTTCTCCTTCACCCTATTCTGCAGAGTCTGACGCAGGTATGGCGGCGGTGAATCATTGTCTGGATGCAGCTAAAGCCTGCAATGTGGATGACACGTGCCAGAAGCTGCGCACAGAGTATGTTTCTGCCTGCATCGCTCCATCAGTGAGAGCCGGTTCTTGTAACCGTGTCCGCTGCAACAAAGCCCTGCGAAAGTTCTTTGACCGTGTGCCACCTGACTACACACATGAGTTGCTGTTCTGTCCGTGCTCAGACACGGCATGCTCTGAGCGCCGTCGCCAGACCATCGTCCCAGCATGCTCATATGAGGAAAGAGAAAAACCCAATTGCCTGGCTCAGCTCAGCATCTGCGAAGATGACCTTGTGTGCAAGTGAGTACACAATCCATGTAATACTAAGCTCGCTTTCATTTATTTTTTACCAAACAATGATGGACGATTTACAGCCTAAAACCTCAATATCATATCAAATGGTACCAACCAAAACCTGTCTAGGATGTTGGCAGCAGTTTTCGGATGTTGTCTGGAGGCATCAAATTTTGACATGTTATTTGACATAATATTTAGCAGTCCCACAGCTTCAGTTTCGGTTAAAGGGAAGTGGTATAGTGAATGAACATCCTTCTGCTTATTGCTTTTCAGCCATCTTGTGGTATGGGGCTGTTCAAGAAGACATGGTACTTAGCTAGTAAATTAGAGTGGGGCCGAGAGGGAGTACTCTGACAGCAAAAGTCACTCCATAAGACTCTCATTGGAGTTGAAAATGAGAGCTCAGCTCCCTATCCCTCTCCCTCACACACACTCTTCATGTCGCAAACACAAATGCTTTCATCTATCTCTCCTATTGATCACAATCCTAGCACTCTCGGCCACTGGCATGCATGAGACACAGCACATCACACAGCATGTGCACTTACTGCCACTACCGTCTCATTATCATACGCAATCAGGACTTATAGACAGCCCTTTTAATCAAATGGCTGATTTCCGTTACTCAGTTCTCTTGACTGGTTAAATGTCTGGAAGCAATGGCAGCACTCCAGCAGTTTTTTGTTATGCCTGCCATGTGGCTGATGACAAAAAAGAGACACAACAAATCAGAAGGTCTGTGTGTGCATGCAAGTAGCGAGAGAAAAACAAAGAGAGGATAAGTTTGTGTACAACAGGACAGATCATTTTTGGCACATTCCATCCACCTTTATTTCTGCTGTGACATCTGGTTGTAGCAGAACTCAACAGATTGCATGTAATACAAAAAAGGTGGTGTATCATTTTTATGTTCTTAATTAATTCGATAGATCAGAATGGCTGCTTTGTCACTGGCACATGTTTCCATTGTCTGATTATTTGGACAATGCAAATGCCAAGAAATTTTGGCCGGATTGACCCAAACTACCTTCGACTTCCTCATACACAAGTGGAAAGGGTGGGTGTGTGTGCGTGTGTGCGTGTGTGTGTGTGTGTGTGTGTGTGTGTGTGTGTGTGTGTGTGTGTGTGTGTGTGTGTGTGAGTGTGTGATGGAGGAATGTGCTGGCTGGTTGAATGATGGATGTGTTGTTATGATTCCCCCAGATCTCGTTGGGCCCAGTTCAAGCATGACTGCCAGCCATCAGAGCTCACTGCCAGTGGCTGCCAGCAAGAGAACTATGGGGCCTGCCTCATTGCCTACACTGGTCTGATAGGTGAGAATGTAAAAAACATTTTAAAAGAATCAGGAAAAGCACAAAAAATATTCAAGCATACAACACTTCGAACAATCTTATTTTAAAAGCTATTTGTTCACTTTATCTAGTTGACTTCTACCATTGAGTATATATGCTTTATTATGATGTTTAAGTAGAAGGGGTATAGTCTGAGAAAGTGGAAAAGGCAGGGGTGTAGGGAAAGAGATGTAAGGAAAAGTAGAGAGTAGGCATATGGCCTAGTTCTTTAGCATTAAATCTTGTTGTAAGATGTGCTGTGCAGATGTTACACTTTTGTGTTCTGAACAAAAGAAATCGATGTCTTTAAACAAGTCCATCTTAGGCCACAAAAGCACCAAAGTGCAGCACTTCCACTTTCCCCTTTTCAGCTGAAGTCAAGTCTCTCTCCCCATGCAGACAATGAGTACTACAGCGGCGTTTTTATCCCCTACAGAAAATGCTTGCACACATCTCACAGAGCTAGAACTGTCTAGAAAAAACTACAATCTCTAGTTGACATCCATGCAGACAATTCACAATGGATAGCAGAAAAAAACACATACACAATGTAGTCATTTTTTCCTTTTCCCGTCTCTCTTTTTCTCTGTCTCTGGGCCTCTCACCCACACACATTGTACAAAGGTGTGAAGGTAAAGATTTTCCGAACCTTTCAGCACCACCACAGCTGTGATGATGGAGTAGTAGATAAAATGATTGTCTAACAATGTGTGAAATCACTGCAAACTGGGTTTCTGTAAGGCAAGCATGAGGAAGAGTAGTCTCTCTTCGGAGATGCCTGCACACAGTGTTCTGGAACATTTCAGACCAGTCACATTTCAATGCAGGAATGTAGGAAGGAATCATTTTGCTTGTATTTATTTATTTATTTATATTATAAATGATCATTAAATGTTCTTTCTTTCTCTCTTTCTGACTTCTTCTGCAGGAACCACTATCACCCCAAACTATTTGGATAACTCCACATCTAATGTGGGGCCGTGGTGTTCGTGTGCAGCCAGTGGGAATCACAGGGAGCAGTGCTATGACTTCCTTATCCATTTCCATGACAACATCTGTCTAAGTAAATCCCTTTTATTGTGTAATGTACTAAATAAGGCACTTATTGCATACAGTAGCACAAACCTGAAAAGTGGTTGACTTCACTGTTGTCACACAGATGCAATTAGGCATAGAGGGCCACCATTACCATTTTCTCTCCCTTTCTGTTATTTTAAATATACACAAGATTATTGATGAACATGTTCACAATGTATTTATGCACATCACAGTTTTTTCTCTTGAAGTTGTGACTTGATTTTCAGCCCTCAAGAAAATAGACTACATGTACAAACCTCCTTGTTCCAGTGGAGGTCATGTACTAGAGCTAAGAATATCATTTGGACCAGAATGCTATTAGGCTCGAAAAGCAGAAGCTTTCTGTATAAAGTTTTACCCTATAATCCTGAGTGCTTAAAGCTTGATGATGTACAGTATAATTGGGCCTGCTGTCTTGAATGGGAAGGATGGCACTATTTTCCTTTCTCTCTGTTGATTAGTGCAGCACCAGCTGATCACAGACGTCTATCTGTTCATGTAAACAGATGCACAGTTGCACTTATGTTGTCATGTGAGCAACAGATTTAGATGTCTCAGAGGAAGCACTTGTTAGTGCTTTGCCAGGGTGTCAGCTGTCATGTGATTACAGTAAACCTACATACTAAATACAAAGATTCTGTACAGTATGTTGTTCAGCAACAAATATAGCACTATAAATGTTGGGCTAAATGTGTCATTTTTAGAACCCAGTTCTGGTTTAATATATACAACAGAACACATGTATTGGTTCAATATGACCAGTCATGGGTCATTTCCCACATATTTCTGTATTGCTGGGTTATTTTGCCTATTTATGGATATTTATGACCCAGATGGGGATTTATCATTTATTTACCAATTTATTCTAGTGGTCATGTTGGATCCCCAAACTAACCTGGGCATGAATCACGAATACCAAATATGGGTCACAAGGTCCATCACCATCCCCTTATTTGCAACATAAGATGAGAAATAAGGTGCATATCAATTTTCTGTTATACATTAAGCATGTGATGTTCCAGGAGAAAAAGTAAACCAAACACTGACTTCTAATGGCAACCCAGGCATTATGTTGCAGTAAGGAAAAGTTTGATTAACATAATATTTATATATATATTATATATAAAATAGCTCAAATTCCCTTTATGGATTGCACCAGGGATTGAGTTATGTAAAACAAATATAGTCTTTTTCTAGGAGGGAAGAAAAATGTTTTTTTGCACAAGATTTTTCACAAGAATTTCACTTATTATTTTCAAAGTAAATGATGCAACATTTTAGCACGAAAACATTAACCTAGTTCAGATACAACACACTCCAGAATTCTGGAAATTAAAAGTTATCTTCAACATATTAAAGCAAACTATTTTAAATATGTATAAGCTCTAAAGGTGGTATGTTCTATTACCCTTGGCAGTGTTCCAAACCCTAAGAGTTCTGTGTGAACCCATGTCTATGTGAACTTTGGTTAGCAATGGTTATTTTGAAGCTGACTCTAAACTTCATGATCACCAAACAAAACCGTTGTGGAGGTAAGAAGCCGTGACAAAGCATTTTTTTTACATGACAGCTTTGGCTCACAGCTCAATGGCATGACAGAGTGTAGCTTGGCTGCTTACAGTAGTGCTAACTCAGAGGCAATAGTGAGAAGTGATCACAGAGTCCACTACCAGCCCTGAAAGTTCCTGCTCTCCAGCAAGTGTCTATTTCTGAAATGTCTGCTACTGTATTTTAATTGCTCTGGGTGCACACTTCACTGCTCTCTCTTTCTTTCTTCCTGTCTCTTTGTCTCTCTCTCTCTCACACACACACACACATTGTCAGAGGCTATGGCTTTTGAGAGAGCGAGTGTGTATTGGTTTGAGTCTAAGCGCTGACTCTGATGTCTCAGTAATTGCGTGTAATGTGGCTCCCTGCAGTAAAACTAATGGTGCAAAGAGTCAGAGAGTTGCAAAGAGGAGAAAAGCAAAGATCAGCGCCGAAAGCAGCTGAGGTTTTATTTATTTATTTATTTATTTATTTATTTATTGAGAGATGAAAACTCATTTAGAATGAACCTCATCTCACAGGTGTACCACTAAATAACCATCATCCTCAGTGCAAAATTATGATTCTCTATATACCTACACTATTACACATGAATGTAAATCAACAATATATATGTATGTGCTGTATAAATGGGTGACTGTTTTCAAATCATGTTAATCTGCAAGCATGACACTTTACCTTTTATTGATTGTAAAGAATTCACTGGAATTATGTGTGTGTGTGTGTGTGTGTGTGTGTGTATAAAATTTTAGGAGATATTATTTGTTCAGAGGCACACCGTCTTTACAAATTTTCTTCAGATTATTTAGGCAAAGGCTGTTATTTAGACAAAGAAGAAATGTATTAAGACAAAAGCTGTTTACACTCAATTTAGTCATTGCCTATTCACATCCTGTAGCTTTGTCTATCTATGTTGCACCATACCATTCGGCAGTTAGAGCAACATGATACAATGATATAACACCTCACCTACATTTATCTAGCTATAAATCTATTATTATTACTATTCAGCTACTTAGATGGTCATATCAGGGCAGTTTTGTGTTTGGGTAACTGTCTGTCCATGTAAATGTTCCTAGATAGGATTGTACCAAGTCTGCTAAATATATGCACTATTTTTATTTTTAAGGGAGTGAATACTGTATCTGTACTGTGTAGCCAATTGCATTTTCACATGTGTGTAAAAAGACACTTCAAACATTGACATGTTGGAAGGAAAAAATTATTTCGGGAAAAAAATAGAAAATATATGAAATCTGTATTTTACCAGAACAGCTGTGCACATAACTAGAATTAGAATCCCATAATGTTTTATTCACCACTGGTTCTTTTCAGCATTTCACACTCAGCTGTCAAATCACATGCTGCATTCCTTTGCAAAACACTGAAATGTGCATCTATTTCATTAATAACATAATATAACCACTAACAACAACTCAGTTTTTTGTAAGTGTAAAATCCCTCTGTGTTGCTGACCCCTCATATATACAATGTTGCATGCCAGATGATTTCGCTATGCCACCAATCATTTTCATTTTGTTGGAAGAAAATACTCTAGAGAGCTTATTCATTTCAGCCCGGCACTCACTCCACCTCCTGATTCCACTCATAACATTTCCTTTTTTTTTTGGAGGCGCGCAGCTCATTTGTGAAATCAGGCAGTGCGGTGAAGAGCAAATATCTATAGAGGCTCCTGCCATCAGCGGATGAACTCCTGCAAGTTATGCATTACGCCAGAGTCCTTGTAATGGGATTTGTCCACTCAGTGGACATCTTGGCAGCACTCCCAGGCAGCTATTTTAATTCTTATATCTATTTGAATGGGGATATCCAAATTCAAGAAACAGACAACATTTATAGATGGATTTAATTGGCTGTTGAAATCTGGTAAACATTCATGTGTTGTGGTGAGAATCCAAATTCTGGTAATATCTTCAAAATTCATGTGCTCTTTATTTAATCATACTGTAAATATGATAATTATTAGAAGTACTGTTTTAGGCATATGGTGTTTAGGTGCTTAGTTTGTTACCGAAATGTCCGCATCAAAATCTCTCAAAAATAATTTCACTTATATTTAATATGTTAAAATAAAGCCACAGTTTACTGTACTTTGGTGCCTTGACCGAATGAGTAAGCAGTTAATTGGTAGTCATGTGAATTTACAATGGTAAAGGGAAAGTCACCCTTGATTTATTTATCTGTGTGTACAGAGATATTGAAAAAAGCAAAAGCTATTCATACACCCCCAACCACACTTGACATTCTGTGAATGTGAGTCCATTTTTTTGACTGGTAATTGATCTGTTGCTCATTGACTGTGCACTGGATATGCTGAATGCTTTTCTTGGAAAGCGGTGCCTTGACTGCATTGTAAGCCTGGTGTTCAGAGAGGCATTGCAAAAAAACACAGGTTAACTAGAGAACGAACTAAAGCAAGAAAAAAAAATACAGTACTGATTTTGCCTTTTCTCTTCTTACATTTCTCAAAACAGAAAACGCAATCCTCGCCTTTGGCAATGACACTGACTCCAAATCACCAGCTAACCAGCCAGGAGCAGGCAGTCCAATGCCCAACACTCCCAATCAACACCATGCGACCAGTACCATAACAACCACCACCATCTCAATTAACGTGGAGAGCCAGCAGAACATCTTCCATTCGCAAATACCCACCCAGGTAAAAAAATAAATAAAACTGTGTCACCTGATGATTCTGGGTGGTGCGGTTTCTTTCTGTGTATGTGTGTGTGTGTGCAGTTGAGGTTTATGTAGGTCAATTCCTGCTGCGTAAGTTACTCTACTAATGCAATATACGTGACCAGAGGGTAAAACAGTGGGCGTGATAAAAAATGAAAGGAGGTAGACCAAGCAAGTGAAAAAGAAACGAGAGGCGACAAGGCAGGCAGAACAGACAGAATGTCAGTACAAACAAAAATGACATGAACAGACATGCAAACTCATATGCATCATGGAGACCTAAATTCCCTCCATCCTCTGTTTTCATTTATTTTTTTCCCCTTTAACAACAGATGAATGAGAGAGACAGACTACTGAGTGACTCTACCCTCCCATTACCTGATCTGTACAACAGCAGCCCTGGATGCATTGACCTGGCAGTGACAGCTTTTCTCCCCTCCATCCTGTTGCTGGTTCTTCATTTCTAAAATCAAACCAGCCAATCACAGCATCAGCAGCATGGAGTTGGGTTGGGGCAGTGTGTGAGGCTTTTTCATCAAACCCCTTTGGTGAGCGAAAAAGACAAATGAATATAAGAGCACAAAAAGAGAGAACTATCCAAAAAAGACTGTGACCCAAGTTTCCAGTCCACAATGTGAAATAGTGCTTTATTTTATGTGTACAATTCTATGACTGATACTTTAGACTGAATTGGGGTAAAGAGAGAAAGAGAGAGTGTGTGTGTGTGTGTG